>APFE031158661.1:0-10792 GCA_000404065.3 Pinus taeda | reverse complement strand
TTAAGTGACCTATCATCTCCTAGGTAAATGTGTGTACCATCAGATTTCTCATAATATTTATCATACCATTCTTTATTACAAGTCATGTGTGCCGATGCACCAGAATCTATAAACCACACATTCTCATCATCAGTTTCAGCAGACAATGCAGCATCAGAAAGAAATAACTTAAGATTTTTAAAACCATCATTCACTGAGGTGTCTCTGTTTATGTAATTTCCATTATGCCTGCGATGTCTTTGATTTGATTCATTATTCTTTCTCCTATAGCAATCTTTAGCTAGATGTCCAGGTTTTCCACAATAATCACATTCAATGTTCCTTTTAACATAAGAATCAGGAGGTGCCATACCTTTCTGCTTTACTTGAAAATGGCCTCTGTTTCTGTCCCATGGTCTCCCTCGGAATGGTATTTTGCCTCTTGCAGTCAAAGCCAAATCAGAACCATTTGACTCCAGGTCAAAATTTTTCATGCGCTCTTCTTCTTGAAGAAGAATTCCAGCCAATTCTTCAAATGTAGGAGGTGTCAGTCTAGCTAAGAGAGCTGAAATAAAGACTTTATAGTCGAGGACTAACCCCTTTAAAGCAACAGTTACCAAGTCTGTACTAGAAACCTTTTCACCAATATCACCAAGCTTATCACTAAAGTCTTTAATTCGGGAAACAAAGTTGCTAATGCTTTCATTGGCATCCATTTTGATAGATAGCAGCTTTGTTTTTAAAAATAAAATACGGTTTGCATTAGTAGTTTCATACAAACCTTTGAGAGTGTCCCATGTTGCCTTTGAAGTTTCACAGTCCCGAATGTGAGGAATAATATTTTCCTTCACTGACATGTGTAGTAGCACCCTTGCTTTCATTTCACACTTCTCCCAATCTTGAGTAGCAGTAGGAGGTTGAGGCTTGGTCTCGTCACCTTTGACAATCGTCCAGAGATTGTATGCCTCCAGTACTGTTGTGATCTTAAATTTCCAATTGACATAATTTTCTCCATCACGTTTTGTAGACTCATTTAAATATGAATCTGCAAGGGGATTAGCCATTTCTCCACCAATGACCAAATTCAAAAAAAAAATTGAAACTCCAATGATCAAATAAAAGATGTAATGTTTGTAGTTAATTGTCTTCTGTCACCATATATGAATGCACTCGCAGGTCATGCACTACGCACGGTGCTTCCTTCTAGGAATCAACTAACACCATACAATATAATAACATTCAACTTAAATTTGAATTTAAAAGCTGATTCCAAAAACCTGTGGAGTAAATAGAACTTTCATCACAAGTAAACACAACTTCAAATCGTACCCATCTGGGGTTGAGCGAATTTCATTTCTCAGACATGAGGAATGTTCGAACAGCGAACAGAGTGACGCACGGTACCAGAAGCTGTGACACAGAGGCAGAAATTACTAAAATAACACTCACGCAGGCAGATTAATTTACTAAAATAACACTCACGAATGTTCGAACAGCGAAATAACACTCACGCAGGCAGATTCTCCCTTCACGCAGCAATGTGCTCGCCTTCACGCAGAGCTTCCACATCGGCCTTCACGCAGAGCCTCCACACTAACTTGGATCTGATACCAAATTAAAACAGAGAATTGAACAAATACACAGGCAGAACACCAGCAAAAGTGAGACAAAGCTCACACACCACTTCATTCATTCATTTGCTCAATTACATCACACTTATATAGGAAACTCACAACTAATTCTGGCAACCAATTCCTAACCACTCACAACTAATTTTGGTAACCAATTCCTAACCACTCACAACTAATTCTGTTCAACCAATTCACAACTAATTCTATTTCTGCATTATTCTCACATTATGAAGGTAAACAATAAGAAGATTTGCTCATGAAAACAATGATTATGAAGGTAAACAATAGGAAGATTTCTTATAACAGATCTCTTACAGCAAGATTCAATACTTCATATTTGCAAAGATTCAATTCTTATTTTGGCGCTGCTAGTGTATGAAGTGGTGGGTATTGGGATTTCTTTGAGAGATGCAATAAAAAAAATCTATCTTTCCAACTGATTTAGAGTTTTTCCTTATTTTTAGTGCCTATAAAGTGTAGTATAAAGTGGAGCATGTGTAGCAGAAATTAATGGTGGAAAAAGGAATGTGAGATAACTTTGTGTTCTAAAGATCTTTTTATTGTTTAGCTTATAATCATGTTGAATATCCACTAATGTTTGAGGAGGGTTCATGATTTTGGGGAAGTATATTTAACCCTTTAGTTTTGTATTTTGACTCAAACTCTATGCTAGCAATACATGCTCATTACTAGAATGTTAGCTTGTGTTCATCTTCCCAATTTCCTAAATGTTTATACTATTTATCAGTGACGAGGATATTGAAAATACCTTGGACACTAACTTAAAATTAGATATTGATAGAGCTGCAGTCTCATTATACACATATATGTGTATCTATGTTGAGATAGACCATAGTAAGTCTCTTTTAGAGAAAATCAATTTCAAATATTTTTTATTTAATCCACATAGGTCTTGGATTATAAGAATCTAACATGCAAGTGCAAGATCTGTCATCTTCTAATACATTTGAAAGCTACTTATCCCCATCCCTGAGCTCATCCTCCTAGAAAAAAAGGTACCAAAAAATGTTAAAGCAATGAAATTTTCACATGAATCAAGTTGAAATATTAGCATTAATCAAAATAAGGTATATCAAACTACAAAACACTAACATTTATTAGAATAAGGTAAATCAACAATCAAATATAAACTAAATGGATGTAGGGCTTCCATCATTAAGAGAGGGCATGGTAGTTGAACCCCCTCTAAGTAGATAAAATGACATTATGAAACTAATATCTCCAATTTAAATAAGGATTGAGTTCCTTCTAGGAATCCCAATCCTCCATGTGTTGACTAATAGTTAGTTATCTATAGTGGCTCCTATAGAAATGAGGTGGGAAGAGGTTAAAAAGAAGGCAAAAAAAGGGGAAGAAGTAAAAAGAAGGAAGCAAAAAATGGCACTATTGAGGATTATTTTGTAAGTGTTAATAATCATGTATATATTAATGATGTATTGTAATTTTTGTAAGTGCGATATGTGTCTAAAATATTGTAAGTGGAAATGATACCTCTACTTTCTTTTCTTTGTATCATGCTTTGAGTACTTGAAGAATATGATTTTTCATTTTTTAATGAAATAAAAGTTATAGTTAGTTTTTCTTGTAAAAAGGTGTGGTTAAGGTGTGGTTAAAGGCTCAAGAAGAAACTTCCTCCTCAAACTACACCAAACTTGACTTCAATACTTTCTCATTTGATTTTCCCACCTTAGTAGCTTATTCAACAATCTATAGCCATACATATTAATGAATATTATTGAACTATTATCACAAAACAAATGTTCTTTCTATTTGGACTTTCATTATAAATATAACTTTTCTAACATAGTTATTAGTCCATGCCAAGGTAGAACTCTAGCAATCTATTTGCATATTGATTAATATTAGTTCAACATTGATTATAATGTTTAAATTTGAAAAATAAATATTTATTTTTCAATATTATTGAAAAAAAATATTATGTTTAACTTTGAAAAAAAATTTTGTTTTTCAATATTATTGAAAAAAAATATTTTCGGAACTTTTGACTCCATCATAACTTTGAAGGTCATCAATTTTGAAGGTCTTATTGTAACCTTTGTTACATGTGGATAACTCTCTCATATTTTTTGTCATAGTTTATGGATGTAGTTGCAATATTTATGCCATGTTTTTTAAATATTTTTGCAATGACTTTTCAATTTTAAGCTCCATAGGAAAAGCACCTAAAATTTAAATCCTTGAAAATAACTCATACTCACCTAAATAATGTGTAGTCCAAAAGTTACTTCCCACCATAATGTTGATAACATATTTACCACCATTCATTGCTCACTATAACTCAAGTAAATCTTTGCATAACAAATGAATAGGATCAAGATGGAAACAAATATGCCAATCATTTTCTTCAACACTTTAACAGGTAGGAGTAAAAGTGTAAATGTGCAAACTTAGTAGTGGTTACTACCCACCAAAAATTTATGTAAGTCCTTATTGCTTAGTAAGTAGGCAATTAAAGGATGAAAAAATTCTTATGTTAACAATTTTATTTTTAAATAATGATTTGAAGGATATAAAAAATAATAATATTTTCTTCATATCTTTAAAAGAACATGAAAAACGAAAGAAGCTTCACCTAAACAAATATGTTCAACATGTATAGTACATGGATTGTTCAGGAAGTTATGTCCAATATCTCTTTCCTCACGGTTTTAGAATCTAAATAATTTCCCTAGCAGTTTGCATGCAAATTTTGCTTTTGGTTTTGTTCTATTTCCTACTGTTAAATCGCAATTAATTCCATTATCATTGCAAAACATTGGATTATTCATTGATAATAAGTATTGATATGAGTAATTCATTATGGGTTTTGACTTTTCTTCTGAAAAAACCCTATAAACATCTTGGGTTCTTTCATTGACCATGAAATATCTATACATAGTGATTTTATGGTGTTTCTTGTGTTGTTTTATTCTTCCAATATTTCTCTATGTCAAAATAGGTTTTCATATTTTCTATTCCTTCACATATGGTGTAGGGTTGTTTTGGTTCTATAATTTGTTTGATGTTTTTAGTAGCAAGAAATTTTTTATTAGAGTTTTACTTTCTATAAGCATATAGGTATTTTGTGAATTGTAGTCTTATGTTGTTTGTGACTTCAAGAGATCTAGAACATTGCAACAACTATCGATCATGTAATTCTAGCATTCTCTACAAAAGAATTTTGATAGTCACATAGGTTGTTGAATATATGTTTTAGTTGACCTCGTAGAAGAGAGAATAATTTATATTTTGATATTGCGTTGTATACATATATCATAATGTGCTCCTATGGACAATATGAAGATACTTTTATTTATTTTTTATTTTTTCAATAAATTGTGTAGCATTTTCATTAATTAATCTGGAAATGGACCAAGTCCCTTACATTTGTAGAGACCAAGCTCTAATATTTTTTCAGCAGGTTAACCAAAAGAAGGACCCTATTGCTACCTGTGTTATTTATATACATAATCTTTCCATATTTTACATTGTAAACCTTCCAATAGACTCCACCATACACTATTGTTCGAAAAAATATAAATTTTAACAAGAAAGAGACAATTGTTACCTGATGCTTCTAGGGTTGACTTCTCCCAAAGCCTCATCAGGAGGCATGACCGGTACTTCGACTCCACCTACCTTAAGATCCATGCCGCAATTTGCATCGACAACAACACCCTCAACTTGAGGAGCATAACCAACCCTGAATCTGAAAATATCTTTTAGCACACCCATGGTGGTTGTCTCCACTTTACTTCAATATTTTCAACCTTATGGCTAAGGTTCAAGATGTCTGTAGTCAGGAGTTCCATGGTTTTTTGAAAAAATTCCATATCCTTACCGAGACGAGGCAATTGGGCATAGAAGACAACCATGTTTTCATTGATTTCCTTCAATATTTCCTTCATTAATTGCTTACAGGAGCTATCAACATTATCCCCTATATTCCCACTGCACTCAAACTTTGTCGTGTCGATGCCACTTCTGTTTCTTGTTGAGGCCATTTTCTTGGCTATTCTCCTCTGTACTAACAATATCCTTTGGTTTATCTATCGCAATCAACTGCAATAAATAAGCACGTGGCCCTTCCCAAATTTCCTTCCTATATTATCATCCATAAATGAGCATTGACCCTGCATCATGGTGAAATAGCTGCCACCCATCTCCATCACTACCAAAACCTACTTCGATCACAATGCAATGGTACCTACTGAGCCCTTGAATGAAACCATATTAAATAACCAAGAAAATTACCAAGGACTAAAAGCCCAAATGTTGTGGTTCATCGATTCCTCTCTCCCATGATCACCTCAGTGTATTAACTTCCTACCAACCGTCCCCTCTCTGAATGCACTACAATAAACCATCATAATGATATCCATTATGACTACCTTTTTATTCTGATGGAGATCCGTACTCCAGCTGCACTACACAAATATTGTATTTTTAAACCACATTATGGGATATGCCATATATCACATACATTGTTAATATGTAAAGAACCTTTCTCTAACTCCTAACCAATGTTCACTTGCGGGCCCATTACATTGTTATTGGCTCGCTTTAGATGGAAAATTTCAAAATTTAAAATTTTCTTCAAGAGATGCATTATCCTTAAAATAATTAGAGAGGATTCCAATGCAATGAGCTTCTCGTGCTTGCCAAGACTCAAATATTTTTGGATTATCACCATAGAGTCACCAATAATAATCAGGTTCATGATACCCTTGGAGACGTTAATTTTCAATCATTGCCAAAGAGACAGATCATATGCTTGATTGTTCATCGCATTGTTGAGTCCCCATACGAACTTTAATTCATTGTTTTCTTCGAGGTTTCCTAGAACCCGTCACGCTCCAGCCGCCCGAGGAAGATAAATTTTATTAGAAGGCAAATACTTTTCATTTTCTTTGGTTGTAATGTATGTTAAAAGAGAAATGTTGTCCTAAGTGAACTAGTACCCAAAAATTTTTATCTGTTAAATTTGTGACATCTAGATAGATTAAAAAATAAATTTATTAGCATTTTTAACAAATATTGAGCACAACTATTAAATATTAGGTTCCAAATGATTTCATGCCATGGTTATTTAGAAGAATTTTTTCCATCTTCATATAGTCCATTCAAAATTAGTTGATGCGATGGAAATATTGCTACAGTACATATGATTATGGCTACTAAGATTTTTTTATATACATTGCTCTTACACTTCACCTATCTCAATGTTCATTTAAACCCATTGCATTATGCTTTTTACATAATAATAGAAGACCAAATTGAAATTGCTAATCGAAACAACATTTTCTCTTAAAATAAAGAGCTACCAAGTAGAATAATATTATAACATGAAATAAATGTATTTTTCGTGTAGCCATGAAGTCAACCTAAGCATCCTTGGGAGATATATATTCTTGAAATAGATGAGACAATTGGATTTATGGACAATAGCCATCCAGTTAAAAAAGCATGATCTCCAAAAATATTCTTGAATCCAAATAAAATATAAAATAGTAAAAACCATGAGTAAGCCATAAGAGAAGAAATCTACAATATAAAAAGGCTAGAAACTCACCCTAAATATAATTTTTTATGTTTTAGTGCCTACAAGGACATTAACATTTGTCTCATGGCATTCTTATCAAATCATGGGAAATAGTAGGGTAAACAGTTGTCAAATTGTGGCATGGAGATGACTCGCACTATTGATCATAATGATCCTATCTTGCTCCTCCTAAGACCACATTAACTAGATTACACTTTCTCATATTTATATCTACCTTCTCATCTCTAGGCCCTCATGGTTATCCCTTGATATCATCCTTTTGCTGCCATTATTTTTAAATATTTATGTAATGATTTTTCAATGTTAAGCATCATAGAAAGCCACCTAAAATTACAATCCTTAAAAATATCTCATACTCAAGTAAATAAGCTATTTATCATTAGTCATTGCATACCATAGTTTAAGCTAACTATTTCCATAAAAAAAAATAAGAACAAGATGGAAAAAAATATATCTATGAGGAGTTATTGCCTACAATTATTTACATTTTCTTCCATGTTTTAACATGTAGCAATAAAAGTTTAAATATGCAAACTTAGTAGTGGTCACTATCCACCAAAATTTTATGCAAGTCTTATCCCTTAGTAGGAAATTAAATTTTCCACCTCATATATCAATTTTCAATTTTTCTAGAAACATACCATCCACTTAAATGAGAAAGGATTACAGTACCTAGAACACTTGTTTGAAAGTAGGGTTTGTTATTCCATCACCAAAATTCAAATCTATCATGATAAAGTATTTGTTCTTGTACTTATGATTCCAAATGAGGCAATTGCAAGTCCTCTACAGCTTTGGTGGTTATAATTTGAGTATATTTATCCATTTTCACCGTTTCTTAGTGAAATCATATAAATTAAATGGCTAGTAAACATTGATGAATATCAATTCATTATAAACATCAAAACATTTACTTAATAATACATCTCACATTACTAAAATTAAAATAAATCACAAAAAATAACTAAATCATAACTTTAAAAGATATATTATTATTAATTATTTAATTGTTAAACATTTAATGTATAAGTTAAACATGTATATGTCTAGAAAAACATATAAGAATGTTCTTAACCATGGATATTCACCCCAATTTACCATGGAGATTCTTAATGCGGAAATGGGCATTATTACAATACCATGGGTCAATATCATGACTTATCAATACCACATGGCCTAAAAACCATAACTCATTTCATATGACACTTGTTCATGTTGGAAATATTGAGAGGAGGTGAATCAATAATTATTTTACAATTGTTATTTTATTCTAGTAAAGATCACTGAAAAATGGAACACAAAATGAAAAATAAATAAATAATTTTATTAATCAAAATAACGAGGAACCCAATCCTCTTTTACAATATTTCAAGTTCTAATCAATACAATCACACCTTTGATTTCTTCAAGGCTCCAAACCTAGATGAAGACTGCAATCTTTGAAACAACTAGGATGTGACCTATACTTCACCAAACTCCAACTTTGTCTTCTTGAGGACTTTAATCCTCTTAATTGGTTTAGGCTCCAATATGGTCTTCCATAGGGCTCCAACCTTCTGTGAGGACTCCAATCCTCTAGGGATCCAACCTTCAAATTCATTTCTTTGAGATGGTTTTAGTTACTTCTTCGGGACTTCCAATTTTCTCTTAAACAAGTCCAAGATTTGCTTCAACAATTCTACAAAAGTTCTCTAGCGGATTATTACATCAAAGATAACTCCAACAGTTCTTCAAGGCTTCTTCATCAAGCCTTCAATAATGTTGCTCTAGAGATGTGCTTAATGGTCTACACAATATGCTCTCTTTAAACTAATTCAATATGTCAACAAAACAGTCTTCAAATTATCTTTAATATACTGCTACAAGAGCCCTCCAAGATGCTTTAAGGACCTCTGTGTTAGGTCCATATAATACTAGTGATTCCCACATTACTATTGTTGTTGTATCCCTTAGTGTTATTGTTGTTCCCCTATTGCCCCCATATTGTTATTATTGTTCCCTAGAGAATCCCTCTATTGCTATTTTTGTTCCTTTAGATTATTATTGTTAGGTTGGCTTGGTTATATTGTGACCCCTTACACTCCTATATATAGAAATCAAGTTTTTTGATTTGAATCATCTAAGAATTATTCATTTGTGTAATGTAAAAGAGGTTGCCCCTTCGAACAAGCTTATTTCTAAGGCGTTGATCTATCTTTTCTATCTTTTTGTGAGCTGGTTTCATAAAATTTGGTATTAGAGCTTTGGATTCTAGGGTTTCGTTGCTCCAAACAGGTCATCATTACATTTTTGCTACAACTTTGTTTCTATGACATTTTAAAAGAGAAAATAAAAACCCATTTGAGAAGAAATGGTCCATAACCTTGGGTCCAAATCTCATATCTTCTCTGACTACATTTTTGGAGATATGACCTGAGGAAGTTATGGATTTTGCAAGGTCCAGAATTTCATCTAAAAAGGTCATCGTAGAATTTGTGCTATAACGCTTTTTCTACAAAGTTTCAGAAGCTAAAAAAACCCATTTGAGAAGAAACCAGTTTGAACAACAGCTCTAAATTTTAGATCCTATTTCACTACATTTTTGGAGATATAATTTGAGGAAGATAGGGTTTTTGAAGACCCTCGAATTACATTCCAAACAGGGCACCATGGGAAAATCATCATAACTTTCTCTTTGAGCATCATATTGAATTTTCGTAAGATGTTATAGAAAGAGGATGGACTGTAGTTTTTTGGGTACCATTTTCAGATCCTAAGGTTGAAATAGTTACCCACAGAACATCGTACAAGCTCGCTCTACTGAACAAGTCTATACTTAGGTCATCATGGGAGATTTGGCATAACTCTTCATTGGAGAATCCAATCTTGATCAGACTTGCAGAGTTAGAAATATTACTCAAAGGGTTACTGCAGGAAGAAATTTTAGACTTTGGAGATATAAAGTTACAAAAATACATCAGATTCAATATCAAGCTCCTACAAAGTGAAAAAAAAAGGTGTGTAGTTTTTTATTTTTATTTTTTTGCATAAGCTTGGTTTCAAAAATTAGTTTGAATGAATTCAAAGGGCATAGTGAAGAATTATTATCAGTAATTGATGCCTCGAAGAAAGAAAATGGAAACACCTAGTAAGCAACTTGAAATCTCTGGCATGACTCATGAAAAAGAGGAAGAAATGAAACATGATATATCAAAATTACAAGACCAAGTGCAAAAAATATCACTCACACAAAAAGTAACAAAATCTAGGATGGATGGTTTAAAGAAAGACATAGAAGCTAATATGGATGGTTTAAAGAAAGGCATGGAATCTAAGATGGATGGTTTAAAGAAAGGCATAGAAGCTAAGATGAATGGTGTGGAAGGTAAGATGGAAGGTGTGGAAGCTAAGATGGATAATTTGAAGATAGATTTCAAGACATGCAAGGAAGATTTGGAGACAGGCATGGAAGATTTGAAGATAGATTTGAAGATAGATTTGACAAAGTTTCTATAAGAATTGCTTACTAATGGCGAAAGGGTAGTAAATGAAACTCATGATGAGAAAAAAATAAATGTTAATCATGATTTTAAGGTTAGATCGAAGAACCATCATGTTC
>APFE031158646.1:0-10796 GCA_000404065.3 Pinus taeda | reverse complement strand
ACTCCTTAGACCCTCTTTGAACCTTCCCAACCTTCCGCAAGCATTTCCTCTCGCCAATCCACCTCTGCACAGTCAAAACCAGTTAAAAGCACATGCATGATAATTCTAACAACTTAATCAAAAATACAAAAAAGATGTTTCTTCAAATAGTGATAACTTAGACACATGCATTTTACCTTCCTAGAAGTCAATGGCATCTCTTTCAGTAGCTTGCATCCTCTTTTTCGCTTGAGTAGGGCTAGTTGGTGAAATTAGGGTTTGCGAGGGTTTGCATTTCCTTTCCGCTTTTCAGTTTCTTTCCGCAAGTAGATTAGCTTCCTTTGAGTTAGCTTTCATCCATCAATTAAAAATCTTCTTCTAAGAGCTCATAGAAGTTGGCTTAAGCTCCTAGCAGACTTGTGCTAGCTGACGAAGTGACAGCTGCGGCAAGAGCTAGTACTTGTGCATACAGCACCGTCGCTTCCAAGTTTGTTACGAACTACCAGGTTGATAAAATTAAAGAAGGGAGTCCCAGGAGTTGCAAAATTATTGGTGCAATACTGGGGCCCACCAAAGATGTTACCATTGAGTGCACAGACACCATCACGGACAACTAAGCTTGGAATTAGTTCACCACCTTTGACCATCACATGCATGTCAAAGAGTTGGTCTCACTACAATAGTCCGAGTGTCAGTGATGTCTTGCATGGCTTGCTCAAGCCATTTTGTCTCACATGGGCACATGTGCATTGTAGTGTAACGTATTCTCAAGTGGAAGTTCAAGTGTCGATAGTTGAATGTAATAGTCATAGAGTAGTTGAAGAGTCATGAGGATAGATGAATGGTCTAAAAGGGGAATTTCAAGGGTGACCCCACCCTTTGTTATAAATCGTACCTCATAACTCATTGTATAGGCTTTTTGTCAGCCATGCTTCAATAAGAGTATCTTAGAGAAAGATTGGACAATATTGTAATGTGCCTTGGCTTCTCCATTGCACAGAGCTAGTATATCTCTTTGTAGGAACAAGCAGTTGTGGTTGTAACGTTCCACTATCAAAACTAGTGGTTGGACATGGAAGTATTGTATGACTGGAACTTACACTTCTTAATATAATAGAGCCAACATGTTTTCATGCATATGTTGTTATTGTAGTTGGACTATTCTAGTTGTTATAGCAATGTATGTTATTTAAATTACGCATTTGTGTAGAAACTATTTTGTATGCAATTGTATAAATCTTGTTGCAGATGTGCTTTTGATTTAAAAATCACTTTGTATTTCTTGTTATCTTTCTTTCCATCTTGTGATGCATCTTTGCTCATGTGTTCCCTTCCAAGCCACATACTATTACAAGTTTCCAAGGGGCACACTCACCTCACTCTTCGTGTGTTAGAACCTCTCATGCACCTTCCTTGGCTTACTACAACTGTCACACCCTTGCTACCAAGAGGGACATCTTACTTGCCTCTGTGCAAAATCGTGATCAAGGCATTACCATATGACCCACTACTGGGAATACTACACCAAATGGTGTGAGGTCTAATTGGGACTTCTTACAGGGGAGATCCCCTGACATGTTGGCGGGTCCAACACTGTGAACATTGCCTTTAAGTTTTTCTTCTTTACCATCCATCTTAGATTCCATGCCATCCATATTAGCTTCCACTCCATCCATCTTAAATTCCATGCCATTCATTAAATTCCATGCCATTATTTAAACCATCCATCTTAGCTTCCATGCCTTTCTTTAAACCATGCATCTTAGCTTCTGTTACTTTTTGTGAGAGTGAAATTTGTTGCACTTGGTCTCGTAATTTTGATATATCATGTTGCATTTATGCCTCTTCTCCATGAGCCATGTTAGAGATTTCAGGTTTCTTACTAGTCATTTCCATTTTCTTTGCTCGGGGCATCAATTAATGATAATTATGATTCAATATTTCCTTTGAATTCCTTCAAACTAATTTTTCAAATCAAACTTATGCAAAATTTTAAAAAGACTATTCACCTTTTTTTGGCTTTGTAGGAGCTCAGTATTGAACCGGTTGTATCTCTGTAATTGCAGATCTCCAAGGTCTAAAATTTTATCCTGTGGTAGACCTCTGATTCCTCATTCAAACTCCGCAAGTATGATCAATATTGGAATCTCCAAGAAAGAGTTATTCTAAATCACCAGCGATGGACTGATTATAGACTGGTTCAGTAGAGTGAAATTTTATGAAGTGCCACATTTCATTGTTTCGACCTTTGGACCTGAAACCAATACAAAGGAAACTACAATCCATCCTATTTCTGTATCATTTTACGAAATTTCAATATGATGCTTAGAGAGACAGTTATGACGATTTTCCCAGGTCACCCGTTTGAGATATAATTCGGGAGCCTGCAAAAACTATAAATTCCTTAGCATATCTCAAAAAATATAGCGGGAAAAGATCTGAAATTGGTACCTGAGGTTCATCAAGATTTCAGCTCAAATGGGTTTTAATTTTAGCTTTTGAAACGTCTTAGAAAAATTGTTATAGAAAAAATTCCACGATGACCTATTTGAAGTAGCGAAACCTTAGAATCCAAACCTCTGATACCAATTGTTATGCAACCAACTCACAAAATAGAATAAAATATAGCGCAACAATTTAAAAATCCACCTCTTCAAGGGGGAAACCTCCTTTACATTACAAAAATGAACAATTCTTGGATGATACAAATGACAAGACCTCCTTTCTATATATAGGAGTCTAAGGGGTCACAATATAGTCAAAGTCGACATAACAATAATAATGTAAGGGAACAACAATAACAATAGTGGGATTCTATGGGCCACAATAATAATATTAGGACAACATGGGCACACCAATAACAATAAGGGGCTACAATGATAATAATAATAAGGGAATGCACTAGTATTATAGGGGCCTAGCACAAGCTGTATGTGAATTGTAGGTCCTTTTCCTCTAAGCTACTGAAGAAATCCTTATTTCTTGTCATCTTATATGAAGCACCAAAGTTTAGGTACCATCCACTCCTTCTTGTGGTTGTTTCCATGCAAGAAATGAGGGTGAAATCCAACACAAATTGTGATGTGAGAAAATATCCTCCGACTGTTGTTGAAAGCTCCTTACTAAATTTATTTTGTGGACACTTGGTTGCATAACATCCATATTCATGGCAGTGAAAGAATTTAATTTTACTGGGGTCTTTCAACTTTCTGTGGTTCTGGCTGAATTCTATCTTGCCTTGGGCCTTCTTGCCTTTGAAATTCTTTCCTTTTTCCAACTATTGCACAATCTTCTTCCTCATCAAATCTTGATGACACTGCAACTCTAGTGTTTCTTCTAATCTCCTCCTACACCAAGTTAGACCAAAGTCTCTCCCAATTTGGGAGCTTATCTCTTCCATTAATTTAATTTTGATAGTTGTGTCAGGACTTAAAAAGAATAAGGAGTGCTAAGCTAAGAATTTTAGATGGTGGCACAGTATCTTCGTCTCCTCCAAATTCATCTTTGGGCTTATTGAATTTGGATAGTTACCAAACAACGGTTTACTTTTATGCATTGAAATGTTCCTAAGATTATCTTTCAATGTCAATTTCCTAGCATCACTGCTGCTTTCGAATAACTCTATCCTCAATCCATTTAAATACATTGTTCCTGCACTAAATAAAATACATGCACCTCAAATATGTTATTTGAAATTTCTTTGAGAGATGATCAGGAACCTGGTTTCTATGTAGTTTTCAATAGCTCTGATACCATGTAGAAATAACTCAAAATTTGTAGTTCCTAATGAATTCAGACTAAAAACAATAGACACAAATTTCTTCTACTCAACCGTGAAAAGAAAAACATAAATTGAAACACATGCAATCATTCAATCACAATGAATACATTATTTTTATCGGGGAACCCAAATGGGAAAGACCCCTCCTTTGTTTGTAGTATATCAGATGAGAATGTATATTTATTACAATGATAAATTCAATTGTTGAATCTCAACCCGAATTGCAATATTGTACTCCCCCTGAATCTTCTATAGAAATTACTTAACCAAAATAGACTTCCTGCTCCTATTTCCTTGCACAATTCAACTCCTAAAGAATTGGAATAACTCTTATTTCCTTGCGTAAATCCCAAGAGAATGAGCTCACCTATTGCATGCAAACTCTGTACACTCACTAGTATGCAAAAATAAATACAATTATGTCTTTTACCTCCACTCAACTAGGAAATTCAAATTACATGCACGACTAGGGATATTTTTAGTAAATTGACTATTTAACTAAGAGATCAGTGAATTAACAATAACTAAAGCTACTCAACTGTACTCATACTGACTCTATCATATACTATAGCTCCGGTAACTAAGTTTCAATAAATATAACTCCACTATATTCCTATATCTTAGTAATCAACTCATGCACAAATCTACTTCTTGTCCACCAACTTGAATTGAATAGCTTAACTAAGTGACTTGGTCATGTCAGTCCTACTAAGTGCAACTCAAGTCATCCTACTGATGTGGAAATTCAGATTTCTCCATTTGACTAAGGCACAACACAAATTAAGCCATTTCTTGCTACAATTTAACATGCCTTTGACAATGAGGGTTTCACTAAAGTGGAAATAAAGTGAAGGAAAGCTAAAGATCCTACCCCTCAAAGCCACAATGTTGAGGCGATGTCAGTTGGGCTTAATTATTTTGATCCACTTTCATCCCTTGAACCCTTTGATCCCCCTTCATCTGAGAAGCCTCTGAAATAATTATTCATGGATTGTCTCTTTTTCCCTCGACCTCCAACTTGTTCCCCCTCCTTTGTTGACACAATGTTGGTTAACCCTTCTTCCTTCACCATGCTACCCCCCTGCTCCTTTATTTCCCCACCCCTCCTACTAGTGATTATCTCTTATACGATAGAAGGGCCAGATTAGGCCTCAAACCAATATGAATATATAAATCTTGATTAAATTAAATTGATGAAGTTGGCTAAAGAATGGAAGGGAAAAAACTATTCTCTCTCCTAGAAAATAAAGTCCATCTGTTAGGTTGTGCATATCTCAAAAATCGACAAGTAGCCTTGAGATTGAAATTAGGAGTTTCCAATACTAGTTCACTTGGTTTCCAAACCCACCTAATGATGGACTCAACCAAACATCATATGAATGAAAAGAAGTGAGGCAACAGAAGATATTTGCAACCCTTGAATGAATTGGGGGGTATGTTGGTTAATTTAAGGCAAATCAGTGTAATCATAGAATTTTTTCATGCCTCCAGCGTACCCTGAACATGAAAATCATCTCATGGAATATTAGGGGCCTCAAATGTAAGGGGAAAAAGAGGTTTCTTAGACAAAAATGGAGCTCACAAATTCTTGTAATAATTATGATTCAAGAAACCAAAAGTGCTAATGAGACACTAACCTTCATGACAAGCAAATGGGGAATAGATTGTCAATTTGTTTCCATAGATTTGCAAGGAATTTTTGGAAGCTTGACTATTATTTGGAGTGGTAAAGACATTTATATCCTCAATATTTTTTCACCTTTCACATCCTCACCATTCAATTCTAGCTGATTGGTTTAGTCAAATCCTACTACCTTTTCAATGTTTATCACTCCATCACCCCTAAGGATAAACCCCTCTTGCTCCACTTTATCATTAACACTCACAATCTCCTCTCTCCCTCCCCACAGATACTTGGTGGATATTTTAATGTCATCAAATCATTAGATAAGATGAGAGTAGACAAAGACTAGATATGAATTCCATCCTCTTCCACAAAACTATAGCAACTTCACAACCTATTGACATCAAAACAAAAAATGGCATTTTCACCTAGAATAACAAGGGTGGAGGAAGGCAACAAGTGGCTTAAAAAATGGATCACTTTCTAATTTCATACAAAATAATAAGGTGGAATCTATTTTCGGAGACATCCATCCTCCCAAGTAATGGTTCAGACCACTAGCCCATATTCCTAAGAAAAGAGCTAAAATCCTAACCTCGTAATATACTTTTTCATTTTGGAAAAGTTTGGTTGTGCCACCAAGATTTCCAAGAAAATACACAAAAATGGTGGGGCCAACAATATTTACATTCCATTAGAAGCTCAATCATATAAAATGGAGACTCAATGACTAGACTAAAGCTAAATTTGGCAACATCCTAGAGGAAATGCAATGAGTATAATAGAAAATAGAAGTGATCCATTTGGAAGCTATTCTATTTGGCAGGTCAGAGACATTAATCAAATAAGAGGCTTCCACTCAATGCTCTAGAGTAATAGAGGAAGCAAGAATAACTCTATGGGAATAGAAATCCCATTGAATTTAATGGCTCAAAGAGAGATAAAATAACATTTCCTTTGTCCATAATTCTATGCTCCAACATTGCCATCATAATCATATTCGCCTTAAAAATATTGAAGGTGAAAAATTACAAACCCACTAGGTGATACCCATATAACTTACTAGGTTCTTTCAAAATATTCTCTTTAAGCCCTTAATAAATGGATCAAGGTTGATTCAGCACATAATAAAGCACACCCCCAAAACCATCACTCCAAAATAGAATGAATCCCTACTCAGAGTCACCTCTCTCAAAAAATTTGTAGACACAATAAAAGAAATGCCTAGCAACAAAGCACTTGGATTGGATGGATTCACCATTGAGTTATTTCAGGTTTGTTGGCAAATTATTGGTCATGATGTATGGCATGCGATAGAGTAATATCTACAATATCAATCCATTCTCAAAGCTTGGATGCTAATTTCCTAATTTTGGTTACTAAGAAAGAGAAGGCAAAGGATTTGAATTGTTTTAGAACTATCATTTCATGTAATTTTTCATACAAAATCATCACTAAAATTATAGCTAAGTAACTCAAGCTTTCTTTCCCAAATCTCATTTCTCTAGAGTAAATAGGCTTTGTCGAAGGTTGGTAAATCGTAGCTCATGAAGCTATATATTCCCTGAAAATCACAAAGAAAATTGGTATGTTGCATAAGGATGATCTCTCTAAATAATTTGACAAGTTGCATTGGCATTTTTATGTAGCATCCTTAGAGATTTTGGTTTCTCTAGTGATTGGGTGGAATGGATCAACAATCTTCTCTCATCAACTTCCTTCTCCATTCTACTTATTGGATCGTCCTCTATGCTTTTCTCCTCGTCCTGTGGGATTTGGAAAGGGGACCCATTATCACCATTCTCTTCATTCTCATAGTGGAAGGACTCAATTTCTCCCTCGAAGTTGTAGCTACAAAAAAAGGCTTAAGGGCATCTGTTTATTTTGGGATGATCTCTCTTCTCACCCACAAACAATTTGTTGATAACGCTATGGGTATGGGATCTTGAATGGTTCATGAAGGTCTATAATTTACTAAAACCTTGTAGTATTTATCACTGGCCTCAGCTATGGACATAAACAAGAAAAAATATTATGTCTTCTTCTTCAACGCTCCCATTGCAGTCCAGAGACACATTGCCTCGATTTTGGGTTTTTTAAAATGCAAGGTCCCCTTAAAATATATATGTGCTCTATTGGTTGCAACCTATTTCAACTGGATTTTATGGGAGGAATTAATATCTAAATTCAATAGTAAATTTTCGAGTTGATCCTTCTACTCCGTTAACATTATTGGAAGATTGGTCCTCCTAAAAGATGTTCTTTAGGCATTTTTGGCCCTAAATTTTGGTCATCTTTGCCTATACTAAATCCATTTATTTACCACCATATTCCATCCTATTTCACCCATATATGCCTCATTTTAGTCCTATTTTTCATATTTAGGTAACTAAATTAAGTTTTACAATTTTTGGAAATTTTTGTAAAATTTGGGTTTTAGTAGTAAATTTGGATTGCATTAAAAATTCCCGTAATAGATTCATGGAAGTCATATGTGCAGGACACCTGGGTGAGATCTGAGTGCATATTTGGAAATATTGGGAACCACAGATGAAGAAACACCTATTGGTTTAGTCAAATGGAGAAAAAATAGGCCTGGTCAACGCAAGTCAAACTTGACCTGTCATTCATGAATTCCTAGTAAAAAGGAGCATATTTATTATTTTGTTGGATTTTACCTGATTTTGTGAACTAGAATTGATGAATTCGACCTGTATGTATGGATTAGGATTGATAATTTTGTTATATCCATTATAAAAAAGTTTGTTTATGATTTGCTTATTTAAACATAGTTTATGGACCATTTAAGAGTGTAATTTTGTATTAATATTATTATAGGCTTTTGAGATAATTTGAAGAATTATTTCTATTGTTCTATTTGTTGTTCATGTTGTGGATGATTTATTAAGTTATATATAGCTGAAGAGTTATTCAAATGTACAAGGCAAGGTTGGAGGGCCCTCATACCAAGCTAAGTACACTTTGGTTAAATTTTGTATAAATTAGCATAGTTTTGATTCAATATTTCTTGTTTCAGTTTTATGATCAATTACTTAGATGTGTTATGATTTTTGTATGATTTTTAGACGATTTTGGTTTAAAATCTAATTTTCATATGAAAGGACAACCAAGGATTTACATTAAATTCTCTTTCTATCGAATTATGAATCACAACTAAAAATCATCATTTTTCATTTCTTGAATTGTTTATTGAATTCCAGTTTATGATTTGATTCAATGGTAATGTTCTTGGAGTAGAATTGCGAGGAAGGAAAACCAAGACATCCTAATTTAGGAGCCTCTTCTCTTGCTTTATAAAAATCACAAACTGCTGCTCTTTAGTTTCTCTTCTTGAGGACAGCACTGTGGGGAAGGACAACCAAGACCTCCTAAGTTATGAGCCTCTTCCTTCATTTACTGCATCTTGAATCAAAGAATTTTTAGTTTCTTTAAACTTATAACTTATTTGTAATTTGCATTTCCCTTAACCTTTGAGCCTTTCCTTTCGAAATTGACTTTACCTAAAATCCATATACTTTGGACATGCTTCTAAGTCTACAAACTCGGATTGACAAGTAAAACACCTATGTTAGTTTACTTAGTAAATTGACCTGAAATTTTTGGCGCTATTGCCGGGGAAGAAAATTTATATTTAATCAAAATGGGAAGCTTTATTTTTTGTGTTTTAGAATTCGTATGCAGGTAATTTCTGTACGGGGTTAAAACCTCATTTTATACCAGAGCTGTTTTGGCTTCAAGGGGATGCCTTTGCTTTTGAGGGGTTTCGCTCGTGCCTGTGGTAGACCCTGTTTAGTGGGAGATTTGCGGGATCGATTCTGGTGGTGAAAGAAGATGGTGAGCAATGGAAAGATAGAGATCGAGAAATTTAATGGTCAAAGTTTTGAGTTATGGAAACTCAAGATGGAGGATTTGTTGGTGGATAAAGATTAGTGGATCGCAGTAGATCCAGGTACTAAACCAACGAGAGTGTCTGAAGAAGAATGGAAGAAGTTGGATCAAAAGGAAAATAGCACAATAGAATTATATATCTTAGATTCAATATTGCTGAATGTATCAGGGGAAGCTACGACGAAGGCTTTGTGGGACAAGTTAGGGACTTTATACCAATCTAAGTCTTTGATGAATAAACTGTTCCTACGGAAAAATTTGTATAACCGAGGATGAAAGATGGAGACTCAGTGATAGAGCATCTAAATGCATTTAATACTATGGTAAGTCAGTTATCATCTGTTGATATTAAAATTTCGGATGAAGATAAGTGCATCAGTTTTTTGTGTTCTCTACTAGATTCATGGGATAGTCTGGTTATTGCAATAGGTAGCAATGCAATTGCCTTACAGTTTGATGAAATAGTCTCATCCTTTCTGACAGAGGAAATGAGATGAAAAAATATGGAGAGCCAGAATGGTGATGCCTTGTTTGTACGAGGACAGTGCCAGAACAGAAAAAAAATAAGTCATCAAGTGGGAGGTCTAAATCTAGAGGGAGATCTAAATCTCTAGGAAAAACGGTAAAGGTGGTGTGCTAGAAATGCGGAAAGGAAGGAAACTACAAAAGGGACTATAAATCTAAAGCTCCTGATAAAGGAAAGGGATCTGATGATGCTCCTTCTATAGAGGCGAAAACCACCTTAGATGAACGTGGGGATGTGTACTTGGCTTCTTCAATTACACATGTAGATCACGAGGCATGGTTGATTGACTCAAGTGCATCCTTTCACTTCATTTCCCATAGAGAGTGGTTTTGTGAGTATGAGGAATGTGATGGTGGTGATGTCTTCATAATAGGAAGGCTAGAATTGTTTGTTGCGAAAAATTAAAGTTGAACTTGCAAGGTGGAAGGGTTAGAACACTTCTGGGTGTTCTGCATATTCCTGCATTAGCTAGAAATCTGATTTCTGTAAGCAAGCTGGATGATGCAGGTGTAAAAATAGTGTTCGAGAAGGATACCTGCAAGATGGTTTGGGGGCACTGGTATTGATGTGGGGAGTTCTAGTTGGAACTCTGTACAAGTCACAAGGTAGCACTATTGTTGATGGGTGCAACAGTTCTATGGTTCCTGAAAGTGGAGCAGAAAATCTAGTGGTCTCTGGAGAGAAGACCATTCTGTGACATCAAAGGCTTGGACATATTGGAGAGAAGGGCCTTTGAATACTTCATGGTAAAGGTATGGTAGAAGGTATGATTAATAGCTCTCTGGATTTTTATTTCTGTGAAAATTGTGTATATGGGAAGCAGAATCGGGTGAGTTTCCCCTGTGATGGTAAGAAGGCAAAACAGATATTAGAGCTTGTGCATAGTGATGTGTTTGGACCTGTGAAGGTTCCATCACTGGGTAAGTCTGTGTACTATGTATCCTTTATAGATGACTTCTCAAGGAATACATGGATAT
>APFE031158637.1:81318-124063 GCA_000404065.3 Pinus taeda | reverse complement strand
GATGTATTACTAGGACAACCATACTTGTGGAAGTGACATGCTGTGTATGAATCAAGGCCCCGTGCTGTTATTATTACATTGGGAAATAAGTTGTTCAGGATACCAGATGTAGCACCACCTACCGCCATTTCTTTGATTACTGAAAAATAATGAAGTAAGATCATTTCCAAAACCAGGAAATTTGTTTTCCTGATGATACGCCCTCAAGAGAGGAAGAAGACAGTAGCCGCGGCCTCCAAACGGGGTCCCTCTGCACGGCAGCTACAGATGGACAAGATTGTGGGGGAGTACGAAGACATCTTCACCTACCTGGCAGGGGTTCCTCTGCACTGTCATGTCAAGCACTCCATCGATCTGACCCCAGGTGCGCCGCTACCCAATGGACCAATTTATCGTCGCTCCGTGCTGGAGAACAATGAAATCAAGAGGCAGATTCAGGAGCTCCTGTAGAAAGGTCACATCCGTCCGAGTTCTTCGTCCTGTGGGAGCCCGATAGTGTTGGTACAGAAGAAGGATGGGACATGGAGACTCTGTATTGACTATCGGGCGTTGAACAAGATCACTGTCAGTAATAGGTACCTGATCCCGCGGATTGATGACCTCCTAGACCAACTAAAGGGGGCGAAATATTTCAGCAAGATCGATCTGAAGTCAGGATATCACCAGGTACCAATCAAACCCTCAAATGTCTGGAAGACTGCCTTCAAATCCAAGGAGGGCCTCTTCAAATGGTTGGTCATGCCATTCCGATTGATGAATGCTCCTTCAACCTTTATGAGGTTAATGGATAACATCTTGCGGCCATTTACCAACTCCTTTGTAGTAGTATACTTGGATGACATTCTGATCTTCAGCCCAAGTTGGGAAGAGCACCTCCACCACATCCGATAGGTTCTCCAAACACTGCGGCAACACAAGCTATATGGAAATTTGGAGAAATGCACTTTTGGCATGACCGAGGTTCAGTATCTGGGATACATCATTGATGAACAGGGGGTGCATGTCGATCCAAGCAAGGTCCAAGTCATTTGGGATTGGCCCTCTCCAACCACTCTAACAGAGCTCCACAGCTTTCTAGGTCTTGCCAACTTCTACCGCAGGTTTGTGTTGGGGTTTTCTCATATTTCTTGGCCCTTGAGTCAAGTCACCAAGGGCGAGGCGAAAGAAAAATTCTTTTGGTCTGAATCTCAACAGAATGCATTCAGGGAGTTGAAGGATCGCCTCTGCACGGAACCAGTGCTTGCATTACCAGATTTACAACAACCATTCGAGGTCGAGACAGATGCCTCTAACTATGCTATTGGGGCAGTCCTTACTCAACATGAACATCCAGTGGCATATCACAGTGAAACACTTTCAAACACAGTCCGAAAGTACCCCACTTATGATAAAGAGATGTATTCCATTGTACAGGCCTGTCGACAATGGAAGCATTACATTTTGGGCAAGGAAATGGTCATCCACACAGACCACCGACCTCTGCAGTTCATACAGACCCAAGGGAAATTGCAGAATGATCGCCATCAGAAGTGGTCTGCATACCTGCAACAGTTTCACTTGAATATCAAGTATAAAAAGGGCAACACCAATAATGTTGCAGATTGCCTCAGTCGACCACCGATCATGGCGCTAACCACCGTGCTCAACTCTTGCGGGCACGATAATTCTGATTAGCCACTTCTCTACAAAAGAGACCCAGAATTCGGCCACACATACCAAACACTCTTGGAGGGTCGGCAGGTTGCAAATTTTCACCTCCAGGATGCCCTATTATGCCACCTCGGTCACCTTTGTGTTCCTTCAAGCGAGCGTTCCAAGATGATTTGGGACGCACACTACAGTCGGGCTGCTGGGCATTTCGGGGTCGAGAAAACAGTGGAAGTACTGCAAAATTATTTCTATTGGCCGAATCTTCGACAGGATGTTGGGAAGTACATCCGATCATGTACTGCCTGTGCCATTGCCAGACCGGCTATTAAGAAGCACGGCCTCTGTACCCCGTTGCCTACCCCTAGTCGACCTTGGGAATCCATCTCCATGGATTACATGTCAGGCCTTCCTTCCACTAAGCATGGAAATGACTGTGTTTTTGTGGTCGTCGACAGGTTCTTGAAGAGGGCCATTATGATGGCCTGTAAGAAGAATATCACCGCAGAAGCCACTGCTAAACTCTTCTTTGAACGCGTGTGGGTGCACTTTCGGATCCCACAGTCTATCATCTCAGATCGGGACAGTCGGTTTCTCAACACATTTTGGTCCAGTCTCTGGTCAATGCTGGACACCAAACTCACGAAGTCCCCAGCCTTCCATCCTCAAACTGATGGTGAGACAGAGGTTTTCAATAGGATGATTGTGCACATTCTGTGCATGTATAACTCAAAGCATCCACGCACATGGGACGAGATCCTCCCCTATGTTCAGCACAGCTACAACCGAGCTCTTCACAGCTCCACTAGCCATAGCGCTTTTCAGGTGGGCTTGGGATTCCAGCCACTATGCCCCATTGATGTGGCCATGCCACTTGCAGCTACTTACATGAATTCAGCTCATGTCCAGTCCGAAACAGATAAGGGCACCAGCTTCATTGAGCACATCTAACATATTCGCCAGTAGGTCCATGACATTCTTGAGAAATCAAATGCCAAGTACAAGCAACGACATGATCAACATCGGGTGCCACACAAGTTTCAGGTGAGCGACAAAGTCTGGTTGCATTTGCAAGAGGAACGCCTTACTAGAGCCTATCGGAAATTGAGACCACTCTGATATGGTCCTTACACCATTACTAAGGCTATGGGAGATAATGCATTTGAGCTCAGCATTTCCCCATTCCTTGGCCTGCACCCAGTGTTCAATGTGAACCGCCTTCGGCCATACTTTCCACCATTACTAGACACAACCGACATTACAGAACAGCTCCAACCCACAAAATTAAATCCAGATTGCATGGAACAAGCTACAACTGATCAGATCATGGACACACAGATCAAGAACACTCGCCAACAGAATATCCAACTACATCGAGTTGTCAAAGCAGGCCAACTCCTTCAGCAGGGCAAGTGGTTCACCAGGGAAGAGGTTCAGCAGAAGTTTCCTCATCTCATGGAGGAGCTCAACGCAATGGGGACCATTGCTTCCTAAGGGGGGAGGAATGATCCAGGTGGATATTGGTGGCCACCTGCCAAGTCCACCTGGACCCCCACCATTTTCTTTGTCAGCATTTTCAGTTTCCTTAATTGTAGCACAACTTACTATTTTTAGCAGTTTTTCGGGTCCTGAACTTCCGGAGCCGTTTTGAGGCCCTAAACGACATTTTTTGGGGAATCCGGGGGCAACATCGGTACATCCAATGGAACGATGTTTCCCATTCCAACATTGATAGTGCTCGAATAGATCTTTCTAATGAGTTATTGTACGTGTCAAACGGAGATCATATGCTAAAGTTACGACCCCGGGAAGTTGATGTACCAACTTACCCCCCAAACGGGCCCACAGTTTGGCGTTTCATCTCCTAGGGTTAGGTTTTGGAATGTTAAGGGTTTTTCATTGTTTCTCAACAATAAAATAGGCCTTTGAGCCTCATTGTAACACAGTTCAGAGGTATGTAGCCATCACATCTCTTCTCAGAGATAAGCTACCATCGCCCTAGCTAGTTTATTTCCCTTTCTGATTGTAAGCATATTTCAGTATTTTCCATTAATGAAATGAAGTATTATTTCCACTGCATATTTGTGTATATGGTTATCCCTATAATTTTTTGTGTTCCTGTTTAAATCTGGATCATCATTGTGGCTACAATAGCTTTTAAGGTGTTTCCATGTCTGCATATAATGTATCACTATCTCCATGAACATCGTATAATGGCCTCTTTATTGATTGTGTTTTGTTGTGGCTTACCGCAACTCATCTTCCACATTTGATTGTGGCTTAGGGTAGCAGATTAGGCAATCACGTTATGTCTTCATGAAGTGTGTGTAATCCATGTACAACGTATAGCATATAAGGTCTCCAAAAACTGTGTTGGATTAGTGCATCATCAAACTAGGACAATGTATTCCTTTTGTGTCTCTTCTTCTCCAAAACCCAAGACATGGAGAGGAGATCACATCAAGAATGTGTTTAAGTGACTTCAAGTCCTTTCCAGTTTATACTAAAATGTAGATTATAAATATGCATGTCTATTGAGCTTCTGAACCTACTGAAGTTGCCGATCGACTTGGTAAAAGTTTTGTAATCAAAACAAATTCATATCTCCATAAATACCTATCGAAATCGGATGATATTTAGATCAATCCTATACCTCTCGATGAGAGGGATCCGATAAAAATATCATCTGCTATAAATAAGCTATCTCAAATGGATTATGGCCCTAGTTTCCAATTTTAACACTCCCTCTCAACTATGGAGAACTCCATCCGCTAATCCATATGTCCGACTGTACTGTCTCTCCCATCAGTGCCCTGCACTGTGTTGCTCAGCTATGGTCAACTCTACCCAACTCTGCTAGCTCTATTGGATCTGCTCAGCTTTGTTGGCTCTGCTCTGCTCTGCTCAGCTTTGTTGGCTTTGCTCAGCCTGGCTCCGCTAAACCACGAGGAAGAAGAATTGATCGAGAATGTCTCCTACCATTATCCACTGACCCGAAGTCAGTCTCAGAGTACGTACCACTAGTCCCAGACTAGTCTCAACCAACCCAAAGTTAACATCATAGATGGTACCACACCTACCACTCATCCCAGACCAGTATCATCAATCTCAGAATGTGTACCACTGGTCCCAGAGCAGTCTCAACTAACTCGAAGTCAGCATCATAATATGTACCACTCGCACTAGTCCCAAACTAATCCTAAACTGACCCAAAGTCAGTCTCAGAGTATGTACCACTGGTCCCAGACCAGTCTCAACCAACATGAAGTCAGCGACATACTAGGTACAACTCCTACAACTGGTCCCAATCCAGTATCATTGATCCCAGATCAATGAATGTCATCCTATCTTAGGGAGTACAGTAGATACAATGATGCATCCATTGGTATTACTATGGTCCCTATCTCCATTTCCTTTCTCATTGATCAAATGAGAGGTACTTCCCATGAGTTCCAGACAACATGTGTAGGATGCCTTAATAGGATAACTAATCAATCCTGTCCTCACAAGAGGACTAATCATCCTGCTACAAAATGTCCATGGAGAACACATCATCCAGGCCTCACAGGAGAGCTAATCATCCTAATACTTAATTGTCATGGAGAACACATCATCTAGAACTCACAAGAGAATTAATCATCCTCCTACACAATCGCCATGGAGAACACATCATCCAGGCCTCACAGGAGAGCTAATCATCCTGCTACATAATCTTCATGGAGAACACATCATCCAGACCTCATAGGAGAATTAATAATGCTGCTACATAGTCATCATGGAGAACACATCATCCAGACCTCAAAGGAGAACTAATCATCCTACTACATAGTCGTCATGGAGAACACATCATCGAGGCCTCATAGGAGAGATAATCATCCTGCTACATAATCTTCATGGAGAACACATCATCTAGACCTTATAGGAGAACTAATCATCCTTCTACATAGTGGTATCCAAATAGCTCATTGAAGAGCTTTTGTAACCAGACTGCCTCTCAGGTAGCCATGCTAGCAGCAATATACTCTCCCTCGGTAGTGCTCAAAGCCACCAACTTTTGCTTCCTGCTTATCCAGAATATCGAAGTAGATCCTGAGGAGAACTAGTACTGAAAAGTGCTCTAGTGATCCTCCACACTCCCTACCCACTCAGCATTTGAAATATTCCAAGCAGTGTATCTCAATCCATGAGAGATTGTGCCCTGAAGAAATCTCACAAGATTCTAGGCACAAATCTAGTGAAGCTCAACCAAGTATGAGCTCACCGTACTAACTGCAAAACATATGTCTAGATGGAGGCTCACCAAGAACATCAAGGTGAATGAGTTTATGAAACTCAGAGGCATTTCCCAAATCTTGTCCGACATCACTACCATATAACTTTTGAAAGTTAAGATCCTCGAGGTAGTCACATGCCTGTAGCTTATATTTGCACATTCGGAATCCAACTCCCTCTATCTCCTACCAATGAGAGGGTCTACACCTGTCAGACATAGGTGCCAGTATGAGAGGTCTGTCATCTACAACCTTCGAATGGTTTGGATCAATTTCACTCCTAGTGAATCTCAGCTTCATGAGACAATTGTTGATACTCTCATACTATGCCTAGGGTGTTTTGCTTCAAGCCATAGAGGGCTTTCTACCACCTGCATACATGAGATTCCTTATCATGAATCTCAAACTCCACGAGTTGTGCCAAACCTGTGGACCCGTGGCATGAGGAGAATGGTCCCTTTATAAGATTTTCCTTGGTACATCTCAGACATGTACCTTCATGCTCTTTTTGAATTTAGGCATCCCTATCACCATCTAACTCACACACCTCCAGTGATGTCTCAATGGAAATGGTCCCCAGTGGACTTCCTGCAACTTGATACAACCTTGAGCTTAAAAAAATATTTGAAAAATCTATTTTCAAACATGTAGCTTTTCATCGATGAGTACCACCCTGAACCTTTGAATTCCATTGTTGAAATGGACACTAGGTTCTTATTGCGATCAGGTACATAAAAGTGTTTTTGTAAATGAATCAAGTTACCCTCATTCGATTTAGGGGTAACATTCCCTACACCCTTTTTGGGATAGGTGGTATCGGCTCCAAGTATAATCCCATGATTATCTATCTGATGAAGTGCCTGAGTTCCTTGCTTTCTTTGAAGAGTCAACCATTTCTCCTTGATGAACTGTATTACCTGTCATTCCCTTAACCGTGGATTGATTTGTTTGTATTCATCAAGAGAAGTGTCTTTGCCATTCATATACTCCTTCGCATAATGGCTAAACTTATTGTAACCAAGCCATCTATCTATCCTTCCATCCTTAGATTCAAACTTCCCATTGAAGTGATCTTTAGGTAGGCCATCAGAAATTTCAACTGTGCCATTTTGATAATATTCTCTACTTCGATTTCATCCTTAGTGAATTAGAAGTGGGACAAGGAACCCATTGATCCTTTTGTCTTACCCCAACTATCTTCGTTGATTGCTCTTTCACTCTTGCTTGGACATTGTCATCACCTCAGCTTTGATACCATGTTAAATTTTTTTTTTTGTAAACTGCGGAGGGAGTAATTCTTCTATTTCTTCAGGTCAAAATCATTACAAAAATGCGATGACCTCAACCCACCCAATAGGAAACCGGGTATTTTGGCCATCTTAAGTCTTTTAATGCCATCCAAAAATAAAACACCTTGAGTCTATTTGCCCAGGCTATATGCACAATACATTCAAAGAGACTACCTATTTTCCTTATCTTCCTGCTATATTCCACATTACAAAATTTGATGGACAAATTACTCTCTACAGTCTTCATATAAAACAAAAAGGTGAGAACAACAAGACTATGCCTCCTTGCCTGGCTGTTGGTCCATATCCTTCTCGGGATCAGGGAAGCAGTGCTTTAGCTGCTGTTGTATTTCATCCATTCTTCTATCCTGCATGAGAAGGGTAATCTGAATGTTCTTTAGCTCCTTCTTGAGAGTGGGAATCCCCTGAGAAAGATCTGCCATCTCCATTGCTACTTGCTCCATGGCTTTGGCAAGTAGTCTCTTCATGACCCAATACACATGCAGTGATTGCTTATATAGGGTCATGTGGCCTCTTGTGTGGCCCAGGTCCGGTAGTAGATAGACCCAATCCTCCATTTCTGGATCAGAGTGGTCTTGCATGGCCTCCTCTTCTGAATGTTGTATAATTCTCCTGACTCCTTTATTGGTTTTTTGGTAGTAGGCCTGCTCAGCAAACTTCACTTTCCTCCCCGCTGAAGCCCTGGTTTTCCTTTCATGAGACAGAGCCTCCTCCTCCCTTTGGCTCCTTGTTTTGCCCCTTCCCCTGCCACACTATCCTTTCCCACCTCCCCTACCCCATCTTCTGCTACCCTCTCCTACCACAGTCCACCTACTCGGATCGTATTCCTTGCCTTCTTCCTTAATTCCGCCATGCCCGCGTCGTCTCCATCCTTCATTCCCCCAAATCTCCTAACTGCCCTCTGTTTCAGCGGCACCTCTTCTTCCCCGTTTAGCTCGTGGCTGAAGGCGATTGTTCTCATCAGAACCGAACAATTCCACCTCCTTTTCATTGTCGTCCGAGACCATAACTGTGTCCCCGGCGTCCTGCTCCACTGCTTTTCCTTTATCCTTGACGCTCCACTTATTATCCCATTCACTGGCCGTGGTCTTCCTGCTTTTCCTTCGCGTCTTGGTTGCCATCCTGTCCTTCATCTCAGCTCTGGTCTCCTCACCCTACTGCTCTCTACCTTCTGGACTGGTTCTCCTCACTAATCTCCTCTTCACGCTGAATCTTCGAGCCTCCCTGCTCTTCTGGTATTTATTAAGCCATCTGCATTTTCGCGCCTTCCTTCTCCACCACTCCCTTGCGATGCGGGTGCAATCCTCTTGCCACCTGTTCCTTCGATCACCGTCCCTATCCTATCGTTCCTTACTCGAGCATGCAAACTTGCCGTTTCCATCTGACAGGCCGTCCCGATCACCTCTCATCCTCCATTTTCCCCTGACTCTGCACCTTGAAATGTGAATCCTCTTAATGGCCCAGCTGCTTTGGGCCATCATTACCTGATCCTCTCCTATAATGGGTATTATTCCCACCCACTTGTACCTCTGTCCTTCGCCCGCTGTCTAGTTCACCCCGATCGGGGGTCTCTTGTACTCATTCATGTTGGTTCATGGCTGTCTCATGGTCTTGATTTGCTATAATGACCAGCTCCTTCCACTTCGGTTTCTCCATTTCATTCTGCCAATTGCTGTCAACCTTCCCTTTCGGATCATTACTCCCCCAGTTGGCAAGGAAGTCCGCCGCCCTGTTTCCTTTCCTCCGGATGTGGTTGATTATCAGGTAATCGAAACTCTTGAGGATTTCTCCTATGTCTTGTACTATCCCGGCCGTTCTCCAGCTGCTCACTATCTGCTCCCAGTTTTTTCCATTATTGAGTTTTCAGATCATCTCTATGACCAACTGCGAATCCCCTTCTAACTCTAGGTTCCTGTAGCCATTCCTCATTGCTATCCTTAATCCCTGATGAACTGCCCAAAGTTTAGGTTCGTTGTTTTTCATTTCTCCTCCCCACTCTGTGTAAATCCATCTGATGCTTCCCTCACTGTCCCTGAAGATTCCCCCAAAACCTGCATTGCCTGGGTTCCCTTTGAGGCCCCATCGAAATTCAATTTTATGAAGTTCTCTTTAGGGTAATTGAATTGTTCAGGACTTCTAGCCTGTTTATTCTGCCTAATCTCTTTTCTGGGGTGAACCATTTCATATTTCATATTCATCTTTGCCAGGATTTGTCCCTCCTCCTGATTCATTTTCCACTCCTCTTCATTCCAATCCTCCACTAAGATTGTTTCCTTAATAGCCCTTAGGACACCCATCCATGTTTCTTTTGGTTCTATATGTTTCCCAAGGAAAATTCTTCGGTTTTGTTCTTTCCAGAGGAACCAAATTGTGAACCCCACTGTCAAGTCCCATGCCATTTTAATGACTTTGCAGCTGAATGTTTCCTTATGCCATAGGAAAATGGTTCTTTTTTTATCTCTGGGGTCTCTTCTTTCCTTACCATAGAACTTTCTTGTCTCGTTCCACATTTTCTCTGCATACCAACAATTTTTTAGGATATGGTTCTGGGTCTCGTTCTCCTTATTGCGTAGACTACATTTCGAAGGGCCAAGAAGGCCTCTCTTTTGGATATTATCCCAAGTTAATATCCTTTCCTTGCCTACCAGCCACGCAAATAAGGAAATCTTAGGCTACCATTTACCTTCCCATATTGTTTTCCACTCCGGGTTTATCTCCATGCTTTCCTGAACTCCGATCAGATAATATGCTTCCTTGACTGCGAAGGACCCTTTCGTGGATTTCCCCCACCTCAGAATATCTTCCCCATTCCTAGCTTTTATCTTCCTTGATTCCACTTCTTTCTCATATTCTTTTTGCTGATCTTGGGTGATGTTTTCCATCCATTCTTCTGGCTTTCTCCATTTCCTCCATATACCTTCTGACTCTCCCTCTCTCCAATAATCTTCAACATATCTCCTTCCCTCCCTCAGTGCTTTTTGTTGTATGTTCTGGAGAGTTGGTATATTGACTAGTCTGTCTCTCTGCTGCCACCCTTCTTCCCAAAACCTAGCATTTCTTCCTCCTCTTATCTCCCAGAACACATGACTGTTGATTATACTCCTATTCTGACTTTCCAGGTTCCAAATTGAAGATCCTTTTGGGGTCTCTTCCACCCTAAGGATCTCTTCCGTAGTTCTTGGCATATTGTACTTGTGCGTCCATATCCTCTTCCAGAGATCATTGCCCCCTCTCATCCACCGCCACCATAATTTTGCTCCTAGCACCCTGTTTAACATTTCTGGGTCTCTCAAACCAAGGCCTCCTTCCTCTTTCCTTTTTGATAGATGTTTCCAGGAAACTAAGGCCCATTTCCTCTGCTGATTAGGGCCTCCCCAAATAAATTTAGTATATAGATCTTTTATCTTGGAGCAAGCTCCTTTGGGGGCCACTATTATGGACAATGGATAAATGGGTATTGCTTGTAGTACCGATTTAACCAGGACAATACGCCCCGCTATATTCAAGGTTCTGAATGCCCAACCTGCCATTTTATTCTTGATTTTCTCTATAACCTGTAGCCAGTTTACCATTCTGGTTGGATGAAAATCAATCTGATTTCCAAGGTACTTAGTTGGTAGCTCTCCTTGTCTGAACCCTAACGTCCTTGTAAGATGAGCTTTAACTGAATCTAGGGTGTTGAACACAAAGGTACAGGACTTTTCCTTATTCACTTCCATACCGGAAGCCTCCATGAAAGTATCCAAGATTCTTTTTATACCCTTAACTTCTTTTACTGTTGCTTCGCAAAACAACATTATGTCATCAACGAACTATTGATGGGTAATTGGAATATTGCTCCCCCATAGCTTGAGATCTTTGATTCTTCTTTCCCTCTGTTCCCTTTTGAAGAGCCTCCCTAACCCCTCCACCACCAGAATAAATAGGAAGGGTTAAAGATGATCCCCCTGCCTTATTCCTCTTGAGGCGTTAAAGGGAGTTGAGGGAATCCCATTAATTAGAATTGATAAATTCGGTGTTGAAATCATACTGAGAACCCAATCTACCCATCTATTGTTGAATCCGAAGGACTCCAGGACTCTTTTAAGATATTTCTAGTTCAGTCTGTCATACGCTTTAGACAAGTCTAGCTTTATCATCATTCCTTTCTGCTTCTTTTCCTTGATGGTGTGGATGACTTCCTGGGTTACCACCAGCCCGTCGAGAATTTGTCTTCCCTTAACAAACCCTGTTTGTTCTGGGGAGATTAGATTTGCCAGGAGGGGTTTTATCCTTTTTTCTATCAGTGTGGCGATGATTTTATAAATGAAATTACATAAAGCAATTGGGCGAAATCCTTGCACATTATCTGAGTTGGTAGTCTTCGGGATTAAAGTAAAGCAGGTTGAGTTTAATGCTGGCCATACCATCTGCTTCAAACGGGATTCCTCAACTAATTCCAAAATCTCTTTACTCCATCCTGCTTGAAAGAATTCCGTTGTAAACCCATCCGGGCATGGGGTCTTTCCTTTCTTCATGTTCATCAGTATTTCCTCTAACTCTTCTATAGTCACTGCTCGCATCAGGGCTTTGTTCTATTCCTCTGTAACCAAATTGGGAATTTCCTTACATATCTTGTCAATAGCTGCTGCCCGATCATTTTGAGGCTCGGTCAGGATGTCTTTATCGTAATCAACTAAGACTTTCTCGATCCCTTCTTTCTATACTACCCTTTCCCCCGCTTCGTTTTTTATGGATAATATCCTATTTCTCTGTCTATGTTGTACCATGGCTTGATGGAAGAATTTTGAATTTCTTTCTCCTTCCCTCAACCAATTGATCCTGGATTTCTGTCTCCATAGAATCTCCTCTTGCTTCCTTCTCTCCTCCAGTTTACTTATTAAGATTCCTTATGCCTTGCAACTTTCCTCAGATCTCCCTTCTAGTATTATTCTTTGTTGGATTTCTTCCATTTCCTATTCTAATCTCTGCTTCTCCTCCATGATGTTCCCAAACTCCTCCCTGTTCCACTTTTTAATCTTCCCCTCCAATTCTTTTAATTTTAGTTGGAAAGTGTGCATTTTCCCTTTTCCTTGCAGTGTACTTTGAGTCCACCACTCCTCTGCCTTCTCCCAAAACTGAGGATTCCTAAGCCAGAAGGATTCAAATCTGAACGGCTTTTTTCTGGAGTTTTTCTTAATATCTATCTCCAACCTAATTGGCCAATGGTATGAACCAAGAGCTGGCATTATTTTGGCTTCCAGAAATACGTCTCTATTCATGATCGACTCAGATACTAGAAACATGTCCAATCTGGAGGCGATCTGGTTTTTTCCTCCTCGACGATTATTCCATGTAAAAATATCATTTATGGTTTGCATATCTACCAGCCTCTGCTCGGAAATCATATCATTGAACATATCCATAAACTGATCTGTCCTCCTTATTCCTCCTTTTTTCTCATCCACTGTTCTGATGAAATTAAAATCTCCTCCTATTATCCATGGCATTTCTGGGTAGAGTCCTCTAGCTTCTTTCACGTTCTTTATGAATCTTTCTCTCTCCCCTACTATATGAGGTCAATAAACCCCTGTAATGAGGACTCTCTCAGCGGATCCTATCACTCTACAGGAGCCAGTTAAGATTCTGGGAAGACTGGTCCAGTTTTCAAAAATTAGCTCCTCCGGGTTCCACATGATTGCTAACCCTTCCACAGTGCCGATTGCATCTTGTTCCATTACTTCATAGTGTATTTTTAATTTTTTAATTATTCTTTCCATCTGCTGCATAGTGATCTTCGTTTCTTGGATTATTACGATTCCTGGTTTGTCCTTTCTCAATCTCTCCTTTAAATACCTCTGTTTTCCTTTACTGTTGAGACCCCTAATATTCCAGGATGTAATTATCATTTATAACTTCTTGGGTGGTTGTTGAAATACCTCCGATAGAGGTATAACCTTACCTGAGTTAACCAGAATCTTGCCTACAGCCTGAATTGTCTCATTTAGGGTTCGTCTTCCCCTCTTCCGTCCTCCTTTGCCAATGCCTTCCAATCCTATGTTGTTACTTTCATATTCCCCTATTTGTCCTGTTATTTCTTCCCCTGCTCTACCTCTCTTTTCTTTGTATTTTTGAAATGTATCCTTGTATAATTGTTTATGGGATTCTGGTATAAATCTCTCGTCAAGATTTTTCCATTCCTGTATCAGCTTCCTCATAATTTTCTTGTCTTCTATCCTTGAATCATTTTGTGACCCAGATTCCATCTGGATTAGTTCTGGAGTTATCTCAGGAGTTACTCCCATCTCCTCTTCATTCTCCCTGGCCACTGTTGTGTTTTCATCCCTTGTTCCTTTGCTAACTTCCATTGGTACTCTTTTGGTCTTGTCTTCCTCGTCCATTGCATCCGATCCCTCCTCTTCATTCCCTTGAAGGACTTGAAATTTGTTCTGGCTTTCTATTATTATAGGCTTCGACTTTTCTTGTAGCTTTTCTCCTTCTTTCCCTGATCTCTTCCTTCTGCTGACCTCCTGAAAACCTACCTGTCCACCCTCTGTTTTTTCTTCCCTTCTTTGTTCTTCTTCTTGTTTTTTGATGATCTCCTCTTCTCTTCTGCGGACATTGCTTAATCAGGTGTCCATACTCATGGCACTGTCTGCATCTAAAGGGAATATTCTCATAGTCCAGAGGCTGCTGCCAAATCTCATCTTGGTATTCTAACTCTATATATTCTGGTAGTGGTTGTGATATGTTCATATAGACGCATATTCTAGCATAAGACGTATATTTTCCCCTATTCATTGATTCAGCCACTTTGACAAAGGTTCCGATTGAATTACCAATTCCTTCAAGAATATCCGGGTCCCAAAACTCTACCGGTAAGCCAAATAGTCTGACCCATATAGGAGCCGCTAGCATTCTCTCATTCTCTAGATTATATCTTTCTTCCCAGTGTCTCATAAACAGTCCAACATTATTCATGAAGTATGGCCCTTCCTCAAAGGTTTTTTCCTTGTCTTCCAAGTTAGCAAAAATTACTGTAAAAAACACTTTCACCCCCAACTTTAAATCTATGTGTCCTTTTGGCTTCCAGCGTTGCTGGATCCATTTTACCAAATCCCTCTCAGTAGGCCAAAACCCAATAAATTTGCAGATTAAAGCATGATCTCTCATATAGCATTTGTATTCCTCAAGTTTGTTATTAGGGATAACATACCTTGGCTTTTCTTGTGCCCTTCGTAGACATCGGCCTCCTATTTTGGTTTGCCACTGGTTCCCGAGTACCAGTGCCTCTCTACTACTCCCCCTTGCCCTATTCTGTGACCTACTCTCGCTTGCTTCACCTACTGCTACGTTTTTAAAGGAGGGGATCTCTCCCCTCCCTTTCCCACTCTCCATCGCGCCCCTCAGTTCTCAACGCCTTGTAAAATCCCTGTCTCTTACTTAAAATACCTTAACTGTTCAAATTTCTTCACTGGGAGCCTCACTCGGAGACTCCATCATCCCTCGTTTCCTGCCCCGATCAATGCTGCAAAACCCTAATTTTTGCCCTCTACTCCGCTCTCATGCCCCATTCCCGATACCATGTTAATTTTAGGTATGTTCTATGCTAGAGAAATTTATTTCAATTTTCCAGATTAGCAATCACATCAACATTAAAGTAAACTGAAGATAGAAAAGAAACATAAATCACAGAGAACAAGCCAAGACAAGAGGAAACAGGATGTGGTGCTAGCCAGGGACAAACCCCACAACGTGGGGAAAACCTTGATCAATTCTTCTTTTATGTTCTTCAAAGTTTAGCAGAGAAATTGAGGGATATAGTACATTTATAATAGAAGTCAATGCTTTAACTTTTAATATATGCATGACATTAGTTGAAGACATATTGCTTCAACTAATTCTCTAAGGTCACTCCTTCACCTATCATAGAGTTGCCTCTAGATCATTTGTCGCAACCCGCCGTGTAGCACCTTAGTGTACCATCACAGTGTGTTAAACCTTGATTACTGAGTTGCTCTTTCTCTCATCATCATGCTGCCCTTGCTAATGTGCCCATCATGCTACTATTATAACTTCTTGCTGCTTCATCATGCTGCAACACTATCCTTCTGTTGCTTCATTATAACACCATATGTGTATCAGCCTTATCTACTTGCTATGGCTTGCAGCCTAGTAAAGTAGCTAGGTTATAGTTCTCGAGTCCTCCACGCAGTCTCAAACTGCACAATCATGATGTCATCTACAATAATCTGAATTCATACATTGTCCTTTCTGACCTCTTTATAACGTGAATATATATAACATACATATGTTGAGACTAAGATCGTGCCTCTAGAATTATTATGATATCTACACTGAGGATATACATACACCTTGATTGTTGTGAGATAGATCCATCAGGATTGTTCTCACCAGAATTGTGACTATGCTGAGAATGTCATTATCTGAAGTTTATAATGCTTCATCCATATGAGATAGGTATATCATTTAAATGCCAAGACTTACTACTCCTTTTGAGACTTTGATCTTAGTTGAGATTGTGTTTATGACAGAGGTACTTTTCTGTGCCTATCGAGGATTTCATATGTCTGAGAAAGACATCAAAGTCTTTTCTGCCTGCACCTATACGAAATACTACACCTGCACCTTATCATGGATATCTTGTGTCCATCCAAAACATGGATATCTAGTGTCCATATGAAATCTGTATTATGCCTTCCAGCAATGTAGATCTGTGCTCTCATACTCATTTGAAGTTCCTTCTATGTTCTCCAACAAAGATCGAGCTTCATTGTTCCATAAACACATGATGTACAGTCATGACCCTCACCGAAAATTCATGCGGCTTCCTCAAGACTTAACTATAGCTTCTTTACCCTTAATTCGGCTCCATTATCATGACCACAACTCTCAGCATTCCTGATTGTGGCTACAATAGGTTTTAAGGTGTTTCCATATCTGCGTATAATGTATCACTATCTCCATGAACAACGTATAATGGCCTTTTTATTGATTGCATTTTTTTGTGGCTTACTGTGGCTCATCTTCCACGTTTGACTATGGCTTAGGGTAGCATATTAGGGCATCATGTTATGTATTCATGAATTGCGTGTAATCCATGTATAGCGCATAGCGTATAAGCTCTCCAAAAACTACGTTGGATTAGGGCATCATCAAACTAGGCCAATGTATTCTTTTTATGTCTCTCCTTATCCAAAAACCAAGATGTGGAGAGGAGATCACATCAAGAATGTGTTTAAGTGACTTCAAGTCCTTACCAATTTATACTAAAATGTAGATGATGAATAGGCATGTCTATTGGGCTTCTAAGCCTTCTCAAGTTGTCGGTGAGCTTGATAATAATTCCATAATCAAAATAAATTCATATCTCCAAAAATACTTATCGGAACCAGATGATATTTAGATCAATCCTACACCACTCAATGAGAGTGATCCAATAAAAATATTAGCTACCATAAATAAGCTAACCCACGTGGATTTTGGCCCTAGTTGTCAAGTTTAACATACCTTCTCTTGGGATGATGAGTGTCAGAAGAGTCTAGATGTCTTAAAAGAGAAAATGGTCACTACGCTAATAATGGTGTTTCAAAATTAGAAGAAGGAGTTCCCCGTTCATCTGGATGCATCATTTATAGCTTTGGGAGCTATCTTAACACATCCATGGGAGGGGGATATTAAGAACCCCATTGTATTTGTGAGTTGTAGACTGTCTAAGGTAGAGACGAATTATTACACGATAGAACAAGAAGGCTTAGCTATGGTGTACGTTCTATAGAATTTTAGGCACTACTTGTTGGGTGTGCACTTTAAGATGTTCACAAACCATTCTACACTAAAATACTTGAGGAATAGGCCTGTGTTGGGGGCGAATATTTTTAGATGGCTATTACTATTTCAAGAATAGGATTTTGAAGTAACTGTCAAGCCATGATGACTAAACACTGGGATAGATCATCTATCTCAAATTGATACTGGTGAAGAACCGACCAACATTAAAGAAGGATTACCTGATGTGAAACTCCTCACAATTAGGGTTGTTGATGACCATTTTGTAGATATTATCTACTTTTTGACTATCGGACTAGCCCCTCTGGAGTATGCAATGTAGAAGAAGAAAGAATTAGTAGTCAAAGCAATGGATTTTTCTATGATTGCTGGGTATGTGTAGAAAATGTGCCTTGATGAAATATTGTTCAAATATGTCCTTGAGCATGAAAGATAGTATTTTGGTTGAAGTGCATGGTGGTGTCATAGGAGGGAACTATGTAGGAAAAGCCACCGAACAAATTATTTTTAAGGAAGGGCTATGGTGGCCCACAATGCACAAGTATTCTAAGGAATATTGTAGTATGTGTGACATTTTCCAGAGGACCAAAAGACAATCGTGAAGGATCAATTTCCACTAAATCCACAATTTACTTTGCAAGATTTTGATAAGTGGGTGATTGATTTTGTGGGAACGATCAATCTATTAGGAAAGAATACTGGTGCACGAGATATTATTACCATGATAGATTATCTGTCCAGATGGGGTGAGGCACAGCCGGTAAAAGGACTGCAACATTGAAACTGATGTGCACTTCATTTCTGGTGTATATATTATGGAGGTTTCGGTGCCCAAAGATCCTGATGAGTGACAGAGGAACGCACTTCCTCAACTGCATGATTGAAGCATTAACAAACGAATTTCAAGTACATGACCAAAAGAACACCTTATCATCCTCAAGGGAATGACATGATTGAGTCTTTTAATAAAATTTTGGATAATGCTATGATGAAGGTTTGCAATGTCAAAATGAGTGATTGGGATGTGCACATACCTATAGTCTTATGGGCATACAAGACTACTTGCAAAATGTTGACAGGGCAGACTCCGTTCATGGTGGTGTATGGAAAAGAAGTTATAATTCCAATGGAATATATAGTACCCAGTCTTAGAATCACAACAATCACGAATATGTAAGACATTGATATTATGGAAGAAATATTGGAGAAACTACTCACATTAGAAGAAGATCACTTTCTTGTAGGATTTAACCAAAAACTACATAAAGCTTGGGAAAAGGCATAGCATGATTGACATATTAAGAATCAAACTTTAAAGAGTGGGGACTTGGTTTTTTTGTATGATAGTAAGTTCGAACAGTTCCTAGGTAAGTTCAAGATTCATTGGTTAGGCCCATACATTATGAAGGATATCTCGGGTGGTGGCACAGTTCATCTCACAAAGCTGAATGGAGACTTAATCAGTGGGAGAGTCAGTGGGAATGGGTTCAAAGTCTACAGGGATGACTCTGTCTCTAGGACTACATGATGATTATACCAATGGAGGATAGTCTTAGTGCTACAAGTAGTTGGAAGGAAGCACAAGATTATAAATTACTCTACTAGTGAAGGACCTTGTTGAAGAAGGAGGGTTGCATGAGATTTAGGAGGATGGTACAGGCATAGAAAGTTGTGATAGAGAAGGGTTTAAAGTGTTGTAGGGAGGGCTCTGACAAATTTCGTTCAAAATATGACCATTGGGGATGATTTGGCAGGGAGATTTCCATTAAAAGGAGTAGGGGAAATGGATTTAAGGGGCATATATGGGCAGATGTGCCACCAAATCCACATTTTTTAGGAAGCTCTAGAGGGAATTGAGTGGTTTGAGTTTAAATAATGCTATAAATATGACATCCCAATCCCCATTCAGAGACTTTGTTTGTTGAGAATTCCTTGCATGACTTTGCACCCAAGTTTGAGCTAGGCATTCTGCTGGATGTCTGGTTGTTGTTGGAAGGAGCTTGAGAATGAGTATTTGAGTCAAGGGCTAAAATCCATTATGACTCCCTCATAGCCACTGCATACTACTACACCCAATCGCCCAAAACTAAACCTACTATCGTAGCATCACGGGCCAAGATGTAAAAGAAGCCCCAAAGGACCCTAATTAGACAATCACCGAGGAAAATTCCCGCAGTAAGGAGAAAATGAATCCAAAAAAACAACCAGTGTATCCCTCACATATGGAAGAGGAAGAATTAGCCGATGAAATTTGGATATCATCTCAAACAAGGTGGAACTAATCTTGAGGTTGCCACCCTATATGCCCTTTAGGAAACCAACTACAAAGGTAATGAAGGACCAAGATTTCATCAAATAAAAGGTATTTACACCCCTATTACTCAGGAAGTTCCAATTGAGGGAGATATGTTGACCAAGGTGCCACATCTATGCATGGACGACCAATATTTGAATGATCACAACAAGTATCCCCAATTTGAGACCAACAAGTACCTCGAATTTGTTTTTTACAAAGAAGCTGGAGTGACAAGGGTTGAGCCAATGAAGTGGGCAGTCGAGATTCAACACACTAGGTTGTTCAATATGCTTTATGTTCCATATTTTGGGTGTAACAACATAAACACAAGTCTTGTGCGGCAACTACTAGCATTGGTACATGATAGCAATATGTGGCTCGAAGAGCCAATCCTTATTTACGATTTAATCACTATGATTACCACATTTCCTTATCAAGGAGCAAATGGAAATGATGCATTTGTTGGGAAATCTCTAGAGAAAATGATGGTCAATTAGATGAAGAATGACTATGGCATCATCAAGAAGTATCGGGGCTATACTATTAGTTCTCTTAACATTGAGCCTATATGTTTTTCCACATCCATTTTGGTCGGCAAAATCATGAGGAATTGTTGGGTAGATGAAGTTTCAACCCTAGTCATATCCTTGGTTACATAGTGCAGCAAGGGGGCCTAGTTTAATTGGGCCGGATATCTATGTCAGGAATTTTTAGATGATTGTCCTGAAGCATATGAAGAAGGGAATCCATTCCACTACACATGTTTTTACTCTTAATCATATTGGTAGCATGTCGAACACTTGAGGGTTCATAGTTCCTAATTTAGAACCTGATGTGTGTGAGGTTGCCAAGTTTTCTTCATTATGGGCCTATAAGGAACCGACTCGAGTTATGGAGAAAAAAATATTATGGGTTCTCTTTGAGATGTACCTACACCCGGTCATAAAATAAAGGTCGTATTTGCCACGTTGATTCTTTCAACATTATAGCGACATTGCTGATTTTAAAGTAGACTTTCACAATGTCTCTATGCGCACCAAGAAATATTTTGAGAAAGTGTGGCAGGAGCTACCATACTTAGTGTCTAAAAATAACGTCTTAATGGTCATCAGTAAGTGGTTAAGTAATTTGCTTACCCCAGCAATTGTAAAATTGATTGAGAATCTAGGAACAAGTGCAGGAGCTAAAATATCAACAGCCAAGAAGGATACCAATAAATTTCATCTAATAGCCACCATTGACCTCGATGAAAAGACTATTGAGCCAACAATTGAGCATGAGACTTGCAAAGGGGAACAAGGTGGTGGAGACCCTAATGTGGTCATGGAGGATAGTGGTTCCCCATTTATATAAGAAAGCAGAATAAGGAGCTTGTTCATAGTATGCGGAAGAAGCAGAAGTCAGATAAATCCACCAACATCAAAATTCTGGTCCTCAATTAGGGAGAATTCAATGAAATTGATGACACTGTCCATGCTGTTGTTATCACTTAAGAAAAAAAACTTCTAAATTATGAACATCAATTTGATTCCAAAGGATTGATGTTAGTGTTGGTCTTGTCTTTCCATGGTTTGTTTTAGAGTCTAAAATCTAGAAGAGGGTCTTGTTGGTATTGTCAAATAGGGCCAACACATTATTTTTGCCTATCACTAGTCCCACATCACACAGAAATTTCCATGTGTCAAATGCATGTCAAGGTTTTCGTAGTGCAAAACCCAGTCTAGGCGTTTTCGTAGCGCAAAACCTAGAATTTGCACTCATTGTGCTATGAAATTGGGGATTTGTGCAGATCAATGTCAAATCTCACCTAGTTGTCCAATCTATCAAATTCCATTAATATTACATCATCAACTATCAGTCCATACACCATGCCTATCACATCCATCCACTTATTCTCATCATTAGGTTCGTTAGGTGTCTTGGTACGCTCAAGTTTCAAATTTTAAAAAAGGGTCCAACTGGTTTTAGTTATGATTATGTTTGGGTTCATGCATGAGAAGAAAATTGATAGGCATTTAATCAGAATTCTTTCCATTTCAAGTGAGGCAGCTTCCCTATTATATAAATTTTTGGGCACTTCAACCCCAATCATAAATGTCCATAAATGGAGGGCTCCTAAGTCCCTAAAAGTGTTGCTTCACTACCTAAAGGAACAAGGTCAACTGATTAAATCATCTCCTAGAAGTTCTCCACTAAAACCTGCTCATAAATGGTCAAAATTGGACCATACTGAAAGCTCAATGCAGAGGGTGCAATGCATATCACCTTCTCAGTGTACAAGGTGTGATGCATACTGATTTGCTCCTCCGTAGGGTGCAATGGTCGGGAATGGACAAATGGAAGGGACAAAAATGTAAGGTTGAAGATCATGGAATCTTCCAGAAGCTTCCTCTCTGACACTTGGCTCTCTATTTTTGACGAAGGATGAGTAAGAGATCATCATTCTCCAAGTGGAAGTAGGAACTATTAGGGAGAAGACACTAATCAAGATCTGAGAAGATGACTCACCTCTCTGTACTCATCTATATATGGATCCCTCATCACAGAGATCCAGATGCTGGAATTTTGTATCTTATAGAGAAGTGCTGTTGGTTTTCTGGTATACATTCATAGTGTTGGGTGATTTAAGCTTTGCTTGAGGTGAAGAAGGGCTTCCTAGCTGGAGGATCATGCTGGGTCAGAGCACATGGTTGTAATCCTCTTGCTACTTTTCATCTTAATAAAGCTATTCTTGTTTCCTTTCATATTCTTGTGTGCTTGTTTATATATGCATTTATATGGTTAATCCACATCTGATCCTGTATTATTTATGAATTTAGATCTTTTTTTCTTCGATAGTAGTATGTTGATGTGATTCCAAAGGTTCTTTTGAAGCTGGGCAGACAAAGAAGAAGCAGCGAAGCTCTATCAAGAAGGAGAGGAAATCAAACGCAAGACTCAGGTTGGTCTTCTTGGTTCTCCTCTTGTCTATTTTCATCAAAGGAAACAATAGTAGACTTTGATTGTTTGTTTCTAAGATAGCCACCCATCTTAGTGGGAATAGTAGCATCGGAGTGGACACTATTACTAGTAATGTTCCCTTTCCATTTCAAGTGAAGCAGTGATCGAGATTAAGATAGTGCAAACTCTTTAAATTTTTATTTTGCAGGAATCCCATGGAGATGTCTACACAAAAGAAGGATCACAGGTTAGGCAGGTGTCTGAGGAATGAGCTTGAAGGCTTAGATGTTCTCCTGAAGAACAGTGAAGTTGAGAAAGATTTTAAACAGGTTGGATGTTGGAGATTTTGTGAAAAATTTCAAGGAGACCACATGCAAGTCACCAAATAATTTGCTTTCAATTTCACAGGATTGAATTCGAAGGTTGGAGTGCTTGAATACCTTAACTGTTATAATTTCTTCACTGGGAACCTCACTCAGAGACTCCGTCGGCCCTCGTTTCTTGCCCCGATCAATGCTGCAAAACCATAATTTTTGCCCTCTGCTCTGCTCTCATGCCCCATTCCCGATACCATGTTAATTTTAGGTATGTTCTATGCTAGAGAAATTTATTTCAATTTTCCAGATTAGCAATCACATCAACACTCAAGTAAACTGCAGATGGAAAAGAAACATAAATCACAGAGAACAAGCAAGGACAAGAGGAAACAGGATGTGGTGCTAGCCGGGGACAAACCCCACAATGCGGGGAAACCCTTGATCAATTCTTCTTTTATGTTCTTCAAAGTTTAGCAGAGAAATTGAGGGATATAGTACATTTATAATAGAAGTCAATGCTTTAACTTTTAATATCTACATGACATTAGTTGAAGACATATTGCTTCAACTAATTCTCTAAGGTGGCTCCTTCACCTATCATAGAGTTTCCTCTAGATCATTTGTCGCAACCCGCCGTGTAGCACCTTAGTGTACCATCACAATGTGTTAAACCTTGATGACTGAGTTGCTCTTGCTCTCATCATCATGCTGCCCTTGCTAATGTGCCCATCATGCTACTATTATAACTTCTTGCTGCTTCATCATGTTGCAACACTATCCTTCTGTTGCTTCATTATACAACCATATGTGTATCAGCCTTAGCTACTTGCTATGGCTTGCAGCCTAGTAAAGTAGCTAGGTTATAGTTCTCGAATCCTCCACGCAGTCTTAAACTGCACAATCATGATGTCATCTATAGTAATCTGAATTCATACATTGTCCTTTCTGACCTCTTTATAACGTGAAAATATATAACATACATATTTTGAGACTAAGATCGTGCCTCTAGAATTATTATGATATCTACATTGAGGATATACATACACCTTGATTGCTGTGAGATAGATCCATCAGGACTGTTCTCACTAGAATTGTGACTATGCTGAGAATGTCATTATCCGAAGTTTATAATGCTTCATCCATATGAGATAGGTATATCATTTAAATGCCAAGACTTACTACTCCTTTTGAGACTTTGATCTTAGTTGAGATTTCATTTATGACAGAGGTACTTTTCTGTGCCTATCCAGGATTTCATACCTCTGAGAAAGACATCAAAGTCTTGTCTGCCTGCACCTATATGAAATACTACACCTGCACCTTATCATGGATATCTTGTCTCCATCCAAAACATGGATATCTAGTGTCCATATGAAATCTGTATTATGCCTTCCAGCAATGTAGATCTGTGCTCTCATACTCATTTGAAGTTCCTTCTATGTTCTCCAACCAAGATCTAGCTTCATTGTACCATAAACACATGATGTACAGTCATGACCCTCACCGAAAATTCATGCAGCTTCCTCAAGACTTAACTATAGTTTCTTTACCCTTAATTCGGCTCCATTATCATGACCACAACTCTCAGCATTCCTGATTGTGGCTACAATAGGTTTTAAGGTGTTTCCATATTTGCGTATAATGTATCACTATCTCCATGAACAACATATAATGTCCTTTTTATTGATTGCATTTTTTTGTGGCTTACTGTGGCTCATCTTCCACCTTTGACTATGGCTTAGGGTAGCATATTAGGGCATCATGTTATGTATTCATGAATTGTGTGTAATCCATGTATAGCGTATAGCGTATAAGCTCTCCAAAAACTACGTTGGATTAGGGCATCATCAAACTAGGCCAACATATTCTTTTTATGTCTCTCCTTATCCAAAAACCAAGATGTGGAGAGGAGATCACATCAAGAATGTGTTTAAGTGACTTCAAGTCCTTACCAATTTATACTAAAATCTAGATGATGAATAGGCATGTCTATTGGGCTTCTAAGCCTACTCAAGTTATCGGTGAGCTTGATAATAATTCCATAGTCAAAATAAATTCATATCTCCAAAAATACTTATCGGAACTGTTAACGCCCAGGTTGTTCCCTTTGACTCCCAAGGGAATACGGCCGGGGTAACTACTAACCAATCTTTGGACTACAGCTTCTAGCCCAGCTGTAATCAGAGAGGGATCTCTCTGTAAGGTTTGTCACTGTTTTAATGGAGTTTTTAGGCTAGTTATGAAATGAATGTTTGATTGTTTTATGTTTGGTTGGGAGGATGATTCTGATAGTTTTAGAGTGTTTTCTGCAGGTGAAACTAATCCATTGGGAAATGCGGTCTGTAGCTGTTATTTCCTTGAGATCCTGGCTTAAGTGCAGCTGGAATTACAGGGCCTGTATGTATTTCATAAAACAAATTGTAAATTGTGAGGGTGAAATGAGAAACAACTAGCAAAGACCATTTAAGGATTCTTCACTGAGCTGGGTAGTGGGAAAGAGGTCTATTACTTAGGAGCAATTACTTGAATTCCTGAAACAATAGATTAATGTGATGATATAGTGTGAAAGGTAGCATTTAAGAATTACTCTTTCGATACCATAACTGAAGAAAACATATGAAATAGCTTGGATTGAGCTCAGGGTAATCAATGATTAATTCCTGAGACTATTCTTTTTCCTTGCTATTTAGATATTTAGTGCACGGAAAACATGAAAGATATATGAAAGTATAGCTAACATATATATAACAGAGAGTAACAAGAAAACTTATTGAGCCATGGAATACACAGGAATCCTGCAACTTTCAGCCATACACCAGCAAGACATCAAGAGACAAAATGCTTTGGGAAATCCCATCATCCTTTGTATTAGTTGTCTGAAGATTTACAATATAAGACTAACAGAATAGATATCAAGAGATTTCTTACATCCGAAGTCCAACCCCTGCTAACAAATGCGAGGGGAAATATATAGAAGTCTAATACAAAATATCTCAGGCATTGAGTCATCTGAGAGGGAAAATATATTCCATCACTCATACAGGGTTTGCAGATGAGAAGTTATTACAATCTTAAATGAGTTATAAAGGCTCTTAACCCCTGTCAGAGTAATTTTGACCTTTGGGGCGCATGGAGTCGGTTGAGCGGCTTTAACAAAACTGCTGAATGACGTGTCTGTGCAGCTGTTACTCCCTGTGTCTTCTTGGCCCTGTCACCTGTGACTGCTGATGCTGCTGTTGTGGTCGAGTACCTGTGCTGAGTTGGCTCAGCCTCTATATTCATACCTGCTGATGTGTCTTTGTCCAGATGTGTATGAGATTCAAACTGTTTGTTGAAGAAAAAACCGCGATTACTGACTCTGGTTCAACAGTAATCATATCAATTCCTCGCATGTATCTGATGAAGGCAACTGATGTTTCAAAATTGACCCCATGGTCTCATCAGCCTCTGTATACTTATAGAAGTGAGGGGGCTCATCAAATAAATGTGCAATTTCATTTCTAATAAAAAATAAATTATCTACTCTATCAAAAAGAATTTGCCCTGTTACTGGGCCTGCTTCCGAAGATGTACTAGGTGCCTCTACTATCTGTGTTGCTGCAAAATTGCTTACTCTCTTGACATATTTCTCATGAGAGAGTAATTTCCCTGAAGGATCTAATAGGCTGGGGAGCCCCCTGTCCTGCAAGGCCATAAACCTGTTCTAAAATTTGTTGATATCAGCTTGCATATCCTGGATTCTTCTGTCCAGGGTCTGAATCAGGTTTCTCATTGTCAGGACTCTTCTAATTAAGGAGATAGTCTCAGTCCTGTTTCCAATCCCCATTTTTACTAGCTGGGAACTTGTTCTATAGTTCAGGACTTCTATCATCTTGGGGGAAATCTCAGGCATATTGCCTAGAGATGCCCTTGCCCTCTGCATTTCTTTTCGTGCTCTGCCAATGAGTGCCACTTGCTCATATATGGCCTCAATATATTCCCACTGGTTTGTTATTGACTGGCCAATGGTGGTCTAGATGACCCTCTTGAGCTCTACTGTGACTTTATCCAATGTGAGCTCTTTTTCTAGCTCAGCAATCCTCTTTTTCAGGGCCTTTACCTCCCTTTCCCTCTCAGCCACATTTTCCTTTGATTTGTCATATTTCTCATTTATTTTTGCCAGTCTGTCCTGGGCTTGGCTGAGCTCAGACATCTGGGACTCCAGTACCTGTATTTCTTTCCTCAGCTTCTGCATGTCCAGGCTTTCAGCCTACTCTGTTGTCGGTGCTGAGGTGTTTGGTGCTGTTCCTAGAGGTGGCTGTGAGGTTTGCCCTGCCTCCTTCTGCTGCAATGCTGCTTCCAATGTGGCTTCTGATTCCTGCAGCTTTTCTTGTGTTTGGATGAGCTCCTTGTATAATGTTATTAGTAAGGAAGCTACATCCTTTTCTTGCCTCTGCTGGGCAACCTCATCCGTTTGTGGGTGGAGAGTTGGTGGGATTTCAATTTCTTCTTTATTGCTGCCATATCAGCATCCCTCAGTTTGAGGACTTGTTGTACAGACTTAACATCATTGGGGTCATGCCCAAACTCTATTATTATTTCCTTTAAGGCTTTGATCCTGTTATCTTTAGCTTGAGAGGAAGCTTTTTCCAACTCAAGCTATGCTGCAGTATTGTTCAGGCTATTTTGCAGCCTGTAGTTGACTAAGGTCTTATCAGCCAAGGTGGCATAGACCATCTCACCCATCTGTTTGTGGAGATCAATTTGATCCATTGGGTGGATGTCTTTTGACAGGACCTCCAGATTGGTCTTGATATAGTCTGCAGCTGTTTGTGGTTGCTACACTAATGGAGTGAAGTGGCTCATGGTCATTTCCCTCTTGCACATCAAATGTGGACATGAGCCTTTGTTGGTTTGAGGGAGCCATATTTAGCAGGTGATTGTAGAGCTGAATCTTCAGTGGTTCACTCCTTCTCTTTGCATCCTTAAACTGTTGTTTGATGCTTGTTCCTGCTCCCTTTTGTTGAGCTGAGGAGCTCAGTTCTCCCAATGTTGCCCTGTCTTGCTCTTGTTGCAAGGAGCTGGCAGAAGCCTCCATGCTTGGCATTTCCTCTTCTGAGAAGGGATTTAACCTTTGTCTCTTCTCAGGTGATTCTGTGAGGGGAGTCTCCCTTTCTCTTTTACTCCTAATGTCCTCCCTTTGAGGGGTTTGGAGGACGGAGGAGTCAACCCTAGAATCCTGCCTTGGAGGTGCCATTGGTGTTGTCTGTTCTTTGGTGGCCATTTGGGCCTCTCCTGTTTGCTTTTGCTAACCCTGTTGGTCTCCTTGATGTTGTTCCTGTTGGGGCTGCTGTTGTTGATCCTGCTGACCTTGTTGTTCTTCCATGACCCTTTCCTTGCCTTTGCTCTGCCCTTGATCTGTTGCTTGCACTGCCTCTTGCTGTGTTGCAGAAGATGAAGCAGCTGCTCCTGTTTGAGGCTTTGGCAGAGTAAGTACCTAAGAAGGAGATTCCAAGTCAGCCATTTTTAACAAATGCCTCCTAGCTCTTTCAACTAGTTCTTCTTGGGTGACTGGTTCTTCCAATGTGTTTCTTCTCCACTTTGGTTGGTTGGCATGTCTTTGGATGTGGAGCAAGGTCACATGCTCATAGCCCGAGAGTTTGCATTTCTGCCTTTTCAAGGATATGAAGTTGTTAGGGTCATAGGGCTTCCAAAGGAAGCTTTGTTTTAGGCCAAGGCCTTCTAGCATCCTTTCTGCCTCTTTCCATCCTTCTCTTTTATTTAGGATAAAGTGGCTAAGTTGGTTTCTCACTTTAAGCTGTGCCTTTTTGCCTCTTCCTACAAAGTGCACCATATTGGCATTACCAAATTGCCTGAAATATTCCAAGGCAAAGAGTCTCATTGGCACATACCTGGGAAATTTGTATGGGCGCAGCTCACACCCATATATTCTGATCACAGTGAAGTGTTGGTAAAAGTACCAATCCCCTATGTTGTAGGCACTGGATAGTTGCAGAATCCTCTGCATCTCATCAGAGAGTCATGGAGGGGGTGAGGTTAAAAAGAGAGACATAGCTGGATGGATGAATAAGTATATGAACTCAGAATATGTGTATGGAGAGTATGTGAGGATGTGGAAGACTGAGGTCCAGTATACCACTGACCTTGGGTTCCCTGCTGCATCAGTTCTCTTGATCTCATAGGAGAACTTCTCATGTTGGTGGTACAGAATAAGATGATAAATGTATGAGGTGTATCTGAACACCTTCTCTCTGGACAAGTGTAGAAATTGCTCATGTATCTTGTCTGAGATGTATGTGGCATAATCATAACAAATGGGGGTCTTGCCGGAGGAAAACATTGTCATCATCACTAAAACAGTTTCCTCAATAAACTCCATTGATTTGTATCCCAAAACTGAGCTTATCATGTATGCCAGGTCCAGACCCAGTTGATTTAGGTAGCCATCAAAAATGGGAGAGTGTAGCACTGTGTCAGAGTTTGTGATAAATAACTGATTCAACTTTAGGATCTGTGCTTTTGTCAATATCTTGGCTCCTTGGTTGATCAGGTCCAGCAGGGACAAGGGAACCAACTTCTTTTGCGTTTTGAACTGGAGCATCTCCCTGATGGCCTCAGGGGTGGTGTGAAACACTACTACACCTTCAGGGTTGAGCACAGCCCTCTACATAGGGTCATAGCAGACAACACATAAGTGAATCAGGTCAGGGAACTGGTTGACCTGAGGTAGCTTGAAGATTGGGAGGGAGGACTCCCAAATGCCTAGAATATCTGTTCCATCTTTGTGCTTAGCCCTGAGCTCATTTAGCAGATGAATGTGGAACTTGCATTTGGATGGGCTGTCCTCTGAGATTTGGTAATCTAGGTCTGCCAAATCTTTCCATTCTAGCTCTCTCTCGGGGGCATTCAGGGGAGTAACATTGAGGGCTACTGATGCCGAGGGGGTGTCCATGTCTGTTTGAATGCTTTTTGACAACTGATGAACGTGCTATCTGAGAAAATGGGATTTAGAGGAATGCAGGGTAGCAGGGTAAATTTATAGCAGAATAGAATACTGCTGGGCTCTCTGAGAAGGCTTCTTACAGTGTTTCGTAGACCCCTTTTAATAATTAGGAGCAGGTAATGGGCTGTGGTTCACGACTGCGCGAACAAAGAAGGGTTTTCACTAAAATTTTAGTGCGAAATGGCTCTGCCAGTGAAATTTGACCGTTAATTCTTCAAGGGGGAGCTGGGTATGTTTGGTTTTGTGGTGAATTCTTAAGCTTCCGCCGTGTTCGGGTATTTTTTACAATTTATAGTGAATAAACCAGGTTGCATGGAGGTTCACGGGCAAATACCTGTTTAACAAGTTGCTCAGGATGAAACAGCAGTTGGGTGCGCGCTCTGAACTTCTGTGGATGATCTGGAGTTGGTTGGTGAATTGTTCGTCGTAATGTGCATGCAGAGAGAGCAGAGGTGCTTTTTACAAAAAGTGATAAAAAAACACGTAAAATCGTCAAAATATGGCTTTTTTGGCTTATTGGCGTGCTTTTTGAGTGATGTCAACATGACATCAGCAAGTGGGTCCGGGTCGGATGACGTTACTAGGACGTCATCAGGTGACGTGGCGGCCTGAGACCGGTCCACGAGGGCGATGAGGTGGCGGCCAGGTGGACGAATGGAGGATAGGGTGCACGGTCGTGGCGCTGACATAGGCGCCAACGGGATGGTGACGCGAGCGGACAGGTGTCTTCATATCGGGCCCCTTCCTATACAGCAAGGAATCTGTCAAAAGGGGCTCCGATGGAGTTTGGGAGCGACGCGTGGCCCTGCGTGACATCATCGTCTGACAAATATCGGACGATATCTGTCGGTCATCGGGGCCCTTCTGAAATCCAAGACAACTGTTGGATTTGATGCGGGAGATCTGACGGCTATCGAGAAGCGAACATGCACGGAGGGTAAAGTCAGTGGCGGTTAAATGTCGGACGTCGGGCCCCTCCGAAACACATGACAGCCGTCGATCAGGAGAGGCTTGATCGGACGGATATCGGGCCAGCAAACTGCACGGTGGATAACGTCAACAGGCAGCTTAAAATAATAATATTTATTGGCAAGTGCGCCCGGCGGGACCCTTTCGTTTATGAATGACATACAATGGTTTTTCCAATGTTTCTTTTGCGAAAATTAAATTTACCCTACGACATTAGGAAAAGGCGAGAGACCAAGGTTTTTTTTTTTATGAAATTTTCGCATGAGGGACATGAAGGCAAAACTTAGGATAGGCGGGTTTTTGATGTTTTTTCATGAAAAAGGCGCATATTGACTCCTGACCTTGGGATAAGGCGGGGAAGGTAGATTTCATGAAATTTTTGCCTTTTAGTGGTATGAGGGTGCACAAAGGGTTTTCTTCAAAGGTTTTTTAGGCAAAAATAAATAGTTGGCTATGTAGATAGGCTCTGATGGAGAAAACGGGTTAGACTTGGGTTCTTGAGCTTAACCAGATGTTAATCCAATGCCCTAGTAGTGCAACTTATGGCTATAATGCCAAGGAGGGGATATTTATACATTGTTTAGGGTTTATACGCCATGGTGTTATAATAGTAGGGGAAGTGAAGCATAGGGCACTAGATAATAGAGTTAGAGGTTAATATGGGTGAAAATGTGAATGAGGAACAATACTACTAAGTTTTTCTTGAAAACAACTTAGTGTAAAGAGTAGATCAAAATGAAAAGAACTTTGCACAAGAAATGTGGCTTCTAAGGCCATAAGGACCAACATAAAACTTTGAGTCTCTCTAATGTACACAACTCTCTGAAGGGGTGTTAGTAATGGGTGGTGTCCAAAAGGGAAAAGGGAAGTTAGTTATGCTCCATTGTGTTGCCTTGCCGGTACTTGGTCAACAAAGTTGATCTTGGAAGGAACACCACTTCTGCAACCCCATCTACCTACCCAACTATTTTGCCTAGAATTTTTTATTTCTTCTTGGAGGGTGCACTTGGACTTGCAAACCCCTTGTGTGCCTTTTCTTTTCCATTGGCTTTTTGCTTTCATTTCCTATCTAGCACTACCCTTATTTCTTCCAAGGCCCCAGATTAAGCAATTGGGAACCTTAGTTTCTCTCCCTGACTACTGATCTGCAAAGATTAAACAGTTTGGACAGATTTCTTTCTTTATTCTACAACATAAATTGAAAACATGGCATGATCCAGATTAGACTGTTGGGTCATCCATCAGAACTTTAATGGGTATGAAGGCATATACACACTTTGTCTTTTCTTGCAAATATGGAACCTTTGTAGCAGCAAAGTAGAGCATATTTGGCACTTGAATTTTCCAATCATGAAATATGAAACCTATTGGTATAGGTATCCAACAGTGGATCCACATGGGGATGATTTTTCTCCTTGAAAGACCAAGAACAGTAGGTCAGTATGCCTTGGCCCTTTGACTACTGCTTTTCAAACTTTGGAGCTTTTCACCCTTGATTCCTCAAGATGTAGACTGAGCTATTGAAAATACATGATGTAGTTCAGTCCCTTCTTGTATCTGCAATGTTGCTTGAAATGAACTCATTCTCATGCTTTAGAGATAACAATATATACAACAAATTTAGGATATATATACAACAAATTATGTACAAGAGCAGGCATGCTGTATTTATGGAAGGTAGTCAAAATAGTGCTTCAGCATCCTGCCATTAACAGGACCTTCATCCAAGCCAATTTTATCAAGATTTTCAAGAAAGTAGGTGTTATTTCCTTGCACTGCTTGGATGAGAAATGGTCCTCTCCAAAGGGAATCAAACTTTCCATGCTTTCCTTTGTTCTCTCTCCTTGAATCCCACTTGAGAACTTTTTCACCCATGTTAAAATCCTCAGCCTTGGTCCTTCTATCAAAAGCCTTTTTGATTTTTTCTTGTAAGATTTGGACTCTGTTATAAACTTGATCCCTGGTTTGTTGTAAGCATATAATCTGATTCACTCTCCTTTGCATATCATTGGGCTCAACTTGACTTTCTTGGAGGAGCTTCATAACAGGGATCCCTAGTGATGAGGGGAACTTGGCCTCTAATCCATAGACTAACTCATATGGGCTGACCCCAATTGATCTTTTGGTTGTTAACCTATATGCCCATAAGGCATTGATAAGTTTCTTATGCCAATTTTTCTTGTTCTCCTCCAACACCTTCTTAATCATATTTATCAAGCTTTTGTTTCATGATTCGGCCAGGCCATTTCCTTGGGGATAATATGCAGTAGAATGGCCCAAAGTAATGTGGAATTTTTGGCAGAAGCTGATCATCTTTTTAGATATGAAAACAGCAGCATTTTCTGTTATTATTTTATCAGGGCATCCAAATCTAGCAAGGATATTGGTCTCAAGAAACTGTATGATGGTGGAATCATTTGCTTGTCTACATGGGATTGCTTCAATCCACTTTGTGAAGTAGTCTGTTGCTGTCAGAATCCATCTATGTTGGCCTGAAGATGAGGGATTGATTTCTCCAATGAAATCCAGGCCCCATTGCTGAAATGGTCTCTCTGTTGCAATAGGCCTTAGGGGTAGTGGCAGCAATTGTCTCTTTCCTTCAAATACTTGACATTTGTGACATGCAGTGGTGAATTTCTTGACATTAGAGAAAATAGTGGGCCAATAGTATCCAGCTCTAAGTATTTTGTCCACAGTGGACTTGCAGTATAGATGCCCACCACAATCTCCTGCATGAAACTCTTCCATGATTTTGTTAGCTTCGTTTTCAATCAGACAATTTAGCAAGATGCCCTCATGGTTTTTCCAAAACAGATTTTCTTCCATGACACAGAATTTTAAAGATTTCATTTTCAAGAACCTACATTTAGTTCTGGACAGCCCTGGGGGAGCACACAGGTTTTGTAACACATAGCAGATATCAGAATACCAGGGGGATTGTTCAAAGGCTACATTGATCTTTGGAGTCGCCAGCTCCGGTTCACTGTCCAGTTGGTTGATGTCTAGGGCTTGGAAATTTGTTTCAGACATTAATTTGGCTAAGCCCTGCCCTTTTATTAGTTTTGTAGGCTTTATTTCTATGTCAAATTCCATAATATTTACAATCCATTTGCCTCTTCTACCCTCCAAGTTTTCTTGAGTAAGTATATCTTTAACAATTGGGCTCGGCACATAGGCTATTATATGGGAATACAGGATATAAATCCTAAAGTCCTTAATAGCTTTGACTAAAGCATATGCTTGCTTTTCCATGATCTGGTACTTGAGGGGTGCATCTCTAAGAGCTTTACTAAAGAAAGCAATGGGTTTCTCATTCCCTTGGTCATCTTTCTGTAGTAAAACTGCAGCAATTGTGTGCTCAGAGGCAAAGGAGAATATGATGAACTCTCTATCAAAATGAGGGTTAGTTAGGACAAGGGTTTGGGTAAGGGCAAACTTGATGCCTTCAAAAGCTTGATTAGCCTCCACTTTCCATTTAACTTTGGAATCCTTTTTCAGCATGTTGTTCAGCAATCTGCTTAGCTCAGCCAGGTTTGGGATAAGCCTTCTTAGAAAGTTGATTTTTCCCAAAAAGCCTTGTAATTCTTTTATATTACTTGGATGGGGCATTTGCTGGATAGCTTGGATTCTGTGTGGGTCAATTCTGATACCATCTTTGGAAATGATGTGGCCCAATAATTTACCTTCTTCTAAGCCAAATAGGGATTTTTTGGGATTTAAGGAGATTCCATATTTTCTGCATTTTAGAAAGATCTGTCTCAAATGCTTTATATGTTCTTGGTATGATTTTGAGAAAGGTGTAAGGTCATCCAAATAGATGACTAAAAAGTCATGAATCTCTTTGGAGAAGGCAATATCCATTGCTCTTTGGAATGTAGCCCCCGCATTTTTCAAACCAAAAGGCATTTTAACATATTTAAAGGTCCCCCATGGGGTTGTAAATGCAGTTTTTTCCTGATCATCAGGATGGACTAAGATCTGGTTGAAGCCTGAGAACCCATCAAGCAAGGAAATCCTTGAGGCCCCTACTACTCTCTGTAGGATGTGATCCATCTTGGGTAGGGGATAGTTGTCTTTCAATGATACTTGGTTGAGGTTTCTCAAATCAACACATAGCCTAATTTCCCCCGTTTTCTTCCTAGTAGGGACTAAGTTTGAAATCCAATCAGAGAATCTAATTGGTGCTATAATGCCTGCTTTGAACATTTTTTGTACCTCTCCTATCAAATCAACACATAGCCTAATTAATCCTATGCAAACACATCTTGAAACTCCTTAAAAAGGTCAACGTATTTGGGCTATGTGTTGATTTGAGAATCTGATTGGAGCATAGGATTAATTCTCCCCAGTTTTTGTTTAAAAGGTTTCTGATTTGGCTTTAGTGGGATAGTGTGTTGTATCACAGAGGTATCATAGGATTTTAGATCCTCATAACTCCATGCAAACACATCTTGAAACTCCTTAAAAAGGTCAATGTATTTGGGCTTTTGGTCTGGAGGTAATGCAGCAAACAGTTTTATGATTTTGGGCTGTTCAACTGTCCCAATGTTATGCTCCTCCATAGTAGTGTTTAGGGGCTGCAATTTTGGTTTATTGGGAACATCGTTGGAGTCAAAAATGTCTTCCAAAGGAGCTAAGCCTATTGGAAGAAAATTGTCCTTTAATTGTATCACCTCAGTTTCATATTCAGCTATCTCCTCATATTCAACTTGTTGGATTTCTTGTATGTTGTGTTGGTTGAAGGTTGTAGGATGTAGCATTTGATTGGCTGTTTTGGGTGATATTACTTGGTTGTTGTATTTACCATGTATTTGTGATTGACTTGCTGACTCAGTGTCTATGTTCAGACCTGAAAATTCTTCTTGTAGAGTCAGAAAATTGTTGATTTGTGTGTCATTGTCAAACACCTGCCAGTCCTTTATATTGTTTGGGACTGATGGTCTGTGTTTTACTTCAGCTGTAAAATAGTGATGGGGCTCAAAAGGGAGCTTGCAGGTACTTGCAAACGTGGCTAGACTATGAGCATGAAGGTTCTGAGCCCTAGGAATTTTGGTGATCTGGAACTCAGTGAAAAACTCCAGTTGCTCAGTGGCAGCAGACCTATAAGACCTGAGTCTTTTATCATTGGTAACAAAGTTGCCTTTCACCTGTTGGGTAACTAGGTCTGAATCCCCTAGGATTGATACTTTTGTAGCTTGTAGGGATTGCACCAACTTGAGGCCTAGTAGGAGAGCCTCATATTCAGCCATATTGTTGGTGCATTTGAAGTTTAGTCTATAGGCTCTGCCTTCTGCATGGCTATTTTGTTTGTTATGCACCCACACTCCCGCTCCTGCCCCTAATTTGTTAACTGACCCATCAAATTCTAAGAACCATAGAATTTCCTCTTTTAGGGGGGTTTGAATAATGTTTCTATGGTCTGGATTTGTGAGTTGGAGTATGGGCTGTTTATTTAGTTTGGCTTTCATGGCATCCTTCTCACTTGGTGGGATCATCTTGGTTTCTTGAGAAGCAGTTTGTTTATTTGACTTCTGATCCTGTTTAGGTGTCCAGGTTTCATTATTTGTTTTGTATTCTTGAATATTTGCATCCTTTGATTCAACCAGTGTTTGTATGTCAGGATTTCCTTGACTGGCAGGCTGATTAGTTTTAGTTATCTGAGTTTCCTCATTGTTTTTGTTACCTATATTGTCATTGAAAAGGATATATGAGTCTATGTCAGAATGGACATCATATATGGGGAAGTTTTGAGGCTTCTCTGTAGTGCTGACCATGTATTTCATCAGAGACTCTCTATACAATCTCTTGGGTTGACCAAAGACTATGATGGTGGCATAAGACATGTCTAATTGAAGAGACCCTTGAAGTTTAGCTCCCCATGATCTTGACAATAACATCCCATACTTGGGTGGGATATCAGCAACAACAACGTCCATCAAGATGTTTTTGGTGTTGGGACCAGGATACACACAGTCTTTTATCAGGCCTGAGATTTGACCTGGCTGGAATCAAATGAGAATAAGTCTTGTATGGCCTGGTAATATCTAAATTCAGCCTTCCATGCAGATTTTTGGCATTAAGTTATGAGATGCACTAAGTCAAACATGCAGGTAATTCTTGTCATTGTACATGCAAGCTGACATAAAAGGGTAGGATCCCTGTGCCTGCCATTTTTCCATCAACCTCTGGGCCAAACAGTAATTCTGGGGTGTCATCCAACACATTGACATTGTCTTTGTTTTGAGTGAGTTGGAGGGACTTCTCAATCTGCTGTTTATAGATTTCATTCTTGGCTAGCTCTGCCAAAGGGATGGCTATTTTTAGTTTTCCAATTTCAGCTTCCAAGTCAAAGGGTTTCTCAGTTTGGATTTTAGTGCTATGGGTGAGCCCCCTTTCTTTATTTGGTACGGTTTCCTCTTGATTTTGGGGCTTATGTTTCTCAATCACCTCTTGAGGCCTTTTGCTTGGGTTGGAATGTACAGATGATGTAGCTAGTGGATTTGGTGTTTGTTTAGTAATTTCTTCAATATTTACTTCCTTAGTGAGTGAATCAGTAGCATTCATTGGTTCGGTTACTATGGCACTCTTGGGCTATAGTCTATCCTTGGTTTTCTCAGGCTGTGTTATGTTTACAGTCCTGCTTCGTAGTTTATATTGTTTATGGAATTCATAGACAGCTGTGTCATAGCCTTGTTTGAAATCAAATGATTCTCCTGACTTTGTTTGAAACTATTTGCTGTCTTCTTCTTCATGATCCTCTTGACTTAGGAAGACTTGGTGCTCATCATTAAGACCCATTAGGTGGATATGGGTGTCATCCACTTGTTCTTCTGATGTGGATGTTTCAACATAGTTTTCTTGAAATGGAGGCCTTATTTCTGGATCATTGTTGGCTTTGCCCCCACTAGGATTTAGGTTCCTCCTAAAGTTTGGATTTCTATTAGAGTTATTTGGTGGTGCCTCCCATGAAGACTTTCTTTCCACAGACTCTACCCTGTCGCCCAACCTTTTCATACCAGAAATTATTGCATCTAATTTTTGGTCAAAGGCTGAGGTTTCCTCCTTAAAGGCAACTCTCTTTTCTAATCTAGCCCTATTCCTCTTAGCAATCAGGTTTGCCTCAGCTGTCACAGCAACCTTCTTAGCTTCTTCAAGGGTTTGAGGGGCTCTTTATTTTAGTTGGTAAGCCATGTCCGGGTCAAATCCATCTGGAAATTTATATAGGGCCAAGTCAGGGGGAGGTCTCAGGTTTTGAGGTATTGCATTATATACATTATTAAACCTAGCACAGTATTCCAAAACTGTCTCTTGAGGACCTCTTTTAATCATGTCATATTCACCAAGTATATGTAGAGGATCCTTTTTTTCTCCCATATGTTTGTGAAGGATTGGTAAAGCTCATCAGGGGTGTTGATGGTGTTTGTAGGAAGTGATCTGAACCAGGTTCCCACATCCCCCGTTAAGCTTTGGACAAATATTCTCATCCTCACAGTGTCATCATCTATCTCATAATTTTCAAAATGATCTTGCATTCTCTTAGCATGCTGAATAGATGAATAAGGGCCAGTGGAGTCAAAATATGAGATTTTGGCCTGGTAATCTTGAGGTAAGGCCATAGGATTGGCAGGTAGTTGCAGAGGTGCATACCTCATAGCCATATTCACAAGATTTTGGGGGTTGATAAAGGTAACTGGGATAAAAGGAACAATGGGTACCACAGGGGTAACAGGTTTAGAGGGATTTAGAGTGCTAGTCAAGGGAATGTGTATAGGGGAAGAAGATGTGGGTGGGGGGCTTTGAGATGTTGATGGAGAGATAGGGGAATTAGGGGTAGAACGGAATAGGACTTTGATTGCAGTGGAGATGGGGTTAGGGTGAACTGTCTCTAGACTAAGGTCAGCAAGGTTATCTTGTTTTTGCTAATTCCTAATTAGTTTGGGGATTGTATTAGGATTTTCGAAGACAGTAGGAGGGTTGGGGTTAGGATTAGCCCTAGTGTACCGAAGATTCTTCTTGGGAGCCAGCTTCTGAGCTAGTCTTTTTTAAGTTTTTTGAAAGATTTGTATAGCAAGGACTGGACAGGAGTTTTGAAAGACTCTCTGTATCTGTATTGGGTATAAAGGATATCTGGGTCAGCTCTACCTTAAGGTTGCAAATGTTTGTATAAGAGCAGTTTGAAGGTTTCTTAACTGATGTTCAGATTCTGAGTGTAGTTCCTGGTAGATATACAGTCACCTCTAGATCCTGAAGTATCCCTAGTGGAGTCGCCATTTATGTTAACACCCAGGTTGTTCCGTATGACTCCCAAGGGAATACGGCCGGGGTAACTACTAACCAATCTTTGGACTACAGCTTCTAGCCCAGCTGTAATCAGAGAGGGCTCTCTCTGTAGGATTTGTCACTATTTTAATGGAGCTTTTAGGCTAGTTAGGAAGTAAATGTTTGATTGTTTTTTATGTTTGCTTGGGAGGATGCTTCTGATAGTTTTAAAATGTTCTCTGCAGGTGAAACTAATCCATTGGGCAATGGGGTCTGTAGCTGTTGTTTCCTTGAGATCCTGGCTTAAGTGTAGCTGGAATTACAGGGCCTGTATGTGTTTCATGAAACAAACTGTAAATTTGTGAGGTTGAAATGTGAATCAACTAGTGAAAGCAATTAAGAATTCTTCATTGAGCTGGGCTGTGAGAATGGGGCCTAATACTTAGGAGCAATACCTGAATTCCTGAAATAATAGGTCACTATGATGAAATAGTTTGAAAGGTAGCAATTAAGAATTACACTTTCATTACTATAATTGAGGAAAACATTTATAATAGCTTGGATTGAGCTCAAGGTAGTCTGTGATTAAATCCTGAGACTATTCTTTTTCCGTGCTATTAAGATATGTAATATATGGAATACATGAATGAAAAAGATAGTAAACATATAACAGAGAGAAACAAGGAAACTTATTGAGCCATGAAACACGCAGGAATCCTGCAATATTCAGTCATACACCAGCAAGACATCAGGAGACACAACGCTTTAAAAATCCCATCATCCTTTGTATTAGTAGTCTAAAGATTTACAATGGAAGAGCTACATAATAGATATCAAGAGATTTCTTACATCCAGAGTCCAACCCCTGCTAACAAATGCGAGGGGGAATATATAGAAGTCTCTTACAAAATATCTCAGGCATTGAGTCATCTGAGAGGGAAAATATCTTCTTTTACTCGTACAGGGTTTGCAGATGAGAAGTTATTACAATCTTAAATGAGTTATAAAGGCTCTTAACTCCTGTTAGAGAAATTTTTATCTTTGGGGCTCACGGAGTTGGTTGAGCGGCTTTGACATAACTGTTGAATGACGTGCCTGTGCAGTTGTAACTTCCTGTGTCTTCTCGGCCCTGTCACGTGTGACTGCTGATGCTGCTATTGTGGCTGAGTACCTGTGCTGAGTTGGCTCAGCCTCTGTCTTCATACCTGCTGATGTGTCTTTGTCCTGCTGTGTATGAGATTCAAAGTATTTCTCAAAGGCAAAATTGCAATTACTGACTTTGGTTCAACAGTAATCATCTTAACTCCTCCCATGTATCTGATGGAGGCAATTGATGTCTCAAAATTGACCCCATGGTCTCATCAGCCTCTGTATATTTATAAAAATGAGGGGGCTCATAAAATAAATGTGTAATTTCATTCCTAATAAAAAAAAAATCATCTACTCTATAAAAAAGAATCTTCCATGTTACTGGGCCTGTTTCTGACGATGTACTAGGTGCCTTTGCAATCTGTGTTGCTGCAAAATTGCTTACTCTCTTGACATATTTTTCATGGGAGAGTAATTTTCCTGATGGATCCAATGGGCTAGGGAGCCCCTTGTTCTGTAAAGCCATCAACCTGTTTTGAAATTTATTAATATCAGCTTGCATATCCTGGGTTCTTCTTTCCAGGGTCTGAATCAGGTCTCTCAGTGTCAGGACTCTTTTGATCAGGGAGATGGTCTCTGTTCTGTTTCCAATCCCCATCCTTACCAGTTGGGAGCTTGTCCGGTAATTCAGCACGTCTATCATCTTAGTGGCAATCTCGGGCATGCTGCCTAGAGATACCCTTGCCCTGTGTATTTCTTTATGTGCTCTTCCAATGAGTGCTACTTGCTCATATATAGCCTCAATATATTCCCATTGGTTTGCTATTGACTAGCCAATGTTGCCCCAGATGACCCTCTTAAGCTCTGCTGTGACTTTATCCAATGTGAGCTCTTTTTCCAGCTCAGCAATCCTCTTCTTGAGGGCCTTTACCTCCCTCTCTCTTTATGCCACATTTTGTTTTGATTTATCCTACTTTTCATTTATTTTTGCCAAATTGTCCTGGGCATGGCTCAGCTCAGACATCTGTGACTCTAGTACCTGTATTTCTTTCCTCAGCTTCTGCATGTCCAGGCTTTTAGCCTGCTCTATTGTTGGTGTTGAGGTGGTTGATGTTGAGGTATCTGGAGCTTCTTGCTGCACTTGTTGGCTGGGAGGGGTAGTGTCTTGAGGGGTTTCCTCAAGGTTTATTGTTACTGGAGGTGGCTGTGAGGTTTGCCCTGCCTCCCTCTGCTGCAATGCTACTTCCAATGTGGCCTCTGACTCCTGCAGCTTTTCTTGTGTTTGAATGAGCTCCTTGTATAATGTCATTAGTAGGGAAGCTGCATCCTTTTCTTGCCTCTGTTGGGCAACCTCATCCGTTTGTGGGTGGAGAGTTGGTGGGATTTTCAATTTCTTTTTTATTGCTGCCATATCAGCATCCCTTAGCTTGAGGACTTGTTGCACAGCCTTAACATCATTGGGGTCATGCCCAAACTCTATTATAATTTCCTCTAAGGCTTTGATCCTGTTATCCTTAGCTTGAGAGGAAGCCTTTTCCAACTCAAGCTGTGCTGCAGTATTGTTCAGGCTATTTTGCAGCCTGTAGTTGATCAAGGTCTTATCAGCCAAGGTGGCATAGACCATCTCACCCGTTTGTTTGTGGAGCTCAATCTGATCCATTGGGTGGATATCTTTTGACAGGACCTCCAGATTGGTCCTGATGTATTCTGTAGCTATTTGTGGTTGCTGCACTGTTGGTGTGAAGTGGCTCATTGTCATCTTCCCCTCCTGCACATCAAATGCAGACATGAGCCTTTGCTGGTTTGCAGGAGCCATGTTCAGCAGGTGATTGTAGAGCTGAATATTTATTGGCTCACTCCTTCTCTTTGCATCTTTGAACTACTGTTTGATGCTTGTTCTTGCTCCCTTCTTCTGTGTTGAGGAGCTCACTTCTCCCAATGCTGCCCTGTCTTGCTTCTGTTGCAAGGAGCTGGCAGAAGCTTCCATGCTTGGCATTTCCTCTTCTGAGAAGGGATTTAACCTTTGTCTCTTCTCTGGCGATTCAGTGAGGGGAGTCTCCCTTTCTCTTTTTGTGCTAACATCCTCCCTTTGAGGGGTTTGGAGGACGGAGGAGTCAACCCTAGAATCCTGCCTTGGAGGTGCCATTGGTGTTGTCTGTTCTTTGGTGGCCATTTGGGCCTCTCCTGTTTGTTTTTCCTGACCCTGTTGGTCTCCTTGCTGCTGTTCCTGTTGGGGCTGCTGTTGTTGACCCTGTTGGCCCTGTGGTTCTTCCATGACCTTTTCCTTGCCCTTGCTCTGCCCTTGGTCTGTGGTTTTCACTGCCTCTTGCTGTGTTGCAGAAGATGAAGCAGCTGCTCCTGCTTGAGGCTTTGGCAGAGTAAGTAACTGAGAAGGAGATTCTAAGTCATCCATTTTTAACAAATGCCTTCTAGCTCTTTCAACTAGTTCTTCTTGAGTAACTGGCTCTTCCAGTGTGTTTCTTATCCACTTTGGTTGATTGGCATGTCTTTGAATGTGGAGCATGCTCACATGCTCATAGCTGGAGAGTTTGCATTTCTGCCTTTTCAAGGATATGAAGTTGTTAGGGTCATAGGGCTTCCAAAGGAAGCTTTGTTTTAGGCCAAGGCCTTCTAGCATCCTGTCCACCTCTTTCCATCCTTCTCTTTTGTTTAGGACAAAGTGGCCAAGTTGGTTTCTTACTTTAAGTTGTGCCTTCTTGCCCCTTCCTGCAAAGTGCACCATATCGGCATTTCCAAGTTGCCTGAAATATTCTAAAGCAAACAGTCTCATAGGCACATACCTGGGCAATTTGTATGGGCGCAACTCACACCCATATATTCTGATCACAGTGAAG
>APFE031158637.1:35062-78438 GCA_000404065.3 Pinus taeda | reverse complement strand
AAGAACCAACATAAAGCTTTGAGTCTCTCTTGTGTACACAACTTGTGAAGGGATGTTAGTAATGAGTGGTAAACAAAGGGAAAAAGGGAAGTTAGACATGCTCCACTGTGTTGTTTTGCCTATACTTGGTTAGCAAAGCTGATCTTGGAAGGAACACCACTTCTGGAACCCCATCTACCTACCCAACTATTGTGCCTAGCATTTTTTATTTCTTCTTGGAGGGTGCACTTGGACTTGCAAACCCCTTGTGTGCCTTTCTTTTGCATTGGCTTTTTTGCTTTCATTTCCTATCTAGCACTGCCCTTATTTCTTCCAAGGCCCCAGATTAAGCAGTTGGGAACCTTAGTTTCTCTGCCTAACTACTGATCTGCCAAGATTAAACGGTTTGGACAAATTTCTTTCTCTATTCTACAACATAAATTGAAAACATGGCATGATCCAGATTAGACTGTTGGGTCATCCATCAAAACTTTAATGGGCATGAAGGCATGTACACACCTTGTCTTTCTTTGCAAATATGGAACCTTTGTAGCAGCAAAGTAGAGCATATTTGGCACTTGAATTTGCCAATCATGAAATATGAAACCTATTGGTATAGGTATCCAACACCTCCCACTCTCTCGGGCTTCATGCTTTAGGGGGCATCTATTACACAGTAATTTTTCACTATCCTCATCTTAGTCCCTCTGCTATGTCATGTATCAAATACACATGTCCATATCTTCCCACTTATGCAAAAAGATTAAACAATGCTCTCTAATGCTGAAGAACTAACCCTTTTTCCTAAGTTCTGGCATTGTCGCTAGTAAACCCTTAATATGCGCGATGGTTCTCTGTCATGAACTGTATCATTGTGACATCGTTTCTAGTCCCCAATTCATGACCTGCGATGATCCAGAGTTGGCGAATTTGTTCAAACAGTCGGCCTTCTAGGTGTTTCTAGACCTGGTTGTTGGGTTAGTTTGGGTCGCTTTTCCTCCTCTGGGATGGTGGTTCCGCCTCTTGGGTAACCTCCCTTAAGGATAATCTCCCTCTCCCTCTTTCCATGGATACTCCTTCTCTTATTAAATCACTCACCATTTCTATGATTTGCTAGTTCTTTAGTACTTTTAGTTGGCCAGTGCTACTTGTTATTTTGAGTTTAGTATATAGCTTTGGTGTGAGTGTGACAAGTGTGGGATTGCTAATAGTTTGGTGAGAATTTGTGGAGTGCCTTAACCTTGTATTAAAGCTTATGAGTGAGAGAGAGATATTGTCTATTTGGGAGACCCATTATTGAGAGTGAATGCTTGAAGAAACATACTGGCTGGACCCTCCGAGAAGGCTTGCGACATCAAGACTTGGTTGTAAGCTTTTCTCTTGATTCATTTTAATACAATCAATGATGATTTCCTATATCTTGTATATAATTTACTTGATAGCTTATGATTTCTTGACTTTATGAGTAAATAGATCATTGTTGTTCTCGGTTACGTGCTCTGTTGTTTTCTTGTGGTGTTTTAGGTTGATTGCTCATTGAGGAGAAGGAAACAGAAATTGGAGTAGTGCAACGGAATGCCATCAACCACCGGTTTGAGGTAGGCCTCAAATGATGACCATTTAAGGGAATTAATTGTTGTTTTGTCTTTTCTATGACTAGACCCACTCTAGGGCTAGAGGGGTTGCCTCTGTCCGTAGAGGGAACACTTTTCTACTTCACAATGTGGCATCCACATGCCTTTGAACTATGTTACAATGAGGCTAGAAGGCCTATTTATTGTTGAGAAACAATGGAAAACCCTAAACATCCAAAAACCTAACCCTAGGAGATGAAACGCCAAACTGTGGGTCCCGTTTTAGGTAAATTGGTATATCAACTTCTCGAGGTCGTAGCTTTTGCATACGATCTTCATTTGACGTGCACAATATCTCGTTAGAAAGATCTATCCAAGGACTACAACTTTAGGAAGAGAAACATCAATCCATGGACCCACATTACTCCTAGTTTTCCCAAAAAACGTCATTTAGGGCCTCAAAACGACTCCGTAAATTCAGGACCCGAAAAAATGCTAAAAAATAGTAAACTGTGCTACAATTAAAGAAGTTGAAAAACTAAAAGAGATAGTTGTGGGGGTCCAAGTGGGATAGGTGGGTGGCCACCAACACCCACCTGGATTAGGTCTAGACAGATTCTGGAGTCTTCATGGGTCACTTTGATCGTCACAATCCAACATTCCTTAAACTATCGCAAGAATGACTCCTTAGACAACTTCTCTTGATAAATCTCCTCAAACATCTTCATCCATGCTTATTGAGAACATATGCAGGTAAGGATCACTCATGGAAAGCAAACATTAGCCTAAAAATCTCCTACTCTACTATGAACCATGCAATGTACCAATTGTGGACCAATAGTGCGCAAGGAAGAAAGCAAAGAACCTTATGGGTGGATAGTGGAATTGCATGAGATAGGGACACGTGGACTGATTACTAAGATTGTGTCATGCAAAACATTGGAAGAGGAGGAGGCAGGGTGAGTGTAGAGCACATTTGCAAGAGGAAAGGGTACATGGACTGCTCACTAAGGCTATGCCATGCATTAAGGAGGAATTTCAGGGCCACAAAGAGGGTGCAAGGCATAGTTTCAAGGTGCAAGGAGGGGAATCACTACCCACTAAAAGTGAATAGTGTGCAATAATAGGAAACCAGGGTTAAGGTTAGTGCAAGGAGGAAGAGTAAGCAGCAAGGAGAGGGGTCCTACTGACTAGGTTTGCGTACTGCATAGGAGAGAGAAGGAAGGCTTAGGGTGGTGCAAAGAACATCTCCAACTAATAAGGAGGGTCACTACTAGGCTCTAGAAGTAAGAAGTGTGCTCTTCCTAGCCCAAAGGGAAAGTTGTAAGGCTAGCAAAACAACTAAGTATGGGAGAGTGAAACATGGAAGAACACAATGAGTCACAGATATGATCAAGCTTTACGCATGTAAACTCATTGATAAAACTCATACAAGATCGAAGACTAATAAATATAAATAAAAACACTAGTTCAAAAATAATCTCTAAGTGCAACAAGCAAAGCATGAGCAGTTGCGACACATAAGTGTCGTTTTGTGACTAGGAAGTGCATTATGGCTCAAAAGTGTGCCATAGCTACTCTTTTTGATTAGATGACACTTAGAAGGGACATGGACACTTGAAATATGTGTAAAAACATAAAATGACACTTGATGACCAAAAGAAACACCTCACATGATGGAAAGTAGGTTCCAAAATTCAAACATAGCCAAAATTTTGGAGGATATTGTAGCAGCAACAACACTTGGCGACACACTGGATGGAATTCAACTTCTTTGGCTAGGCCTAGCTTTCAATGTAGAGTCTAGCTCTTCATGGAGTACTGACTAATCATAAAGATCACCCTATCTTCACCACTTATCCTAATTTAACATGGGTTATCCTATTCCTTGCTTGGCTTAAACACATTTAAAGACTTGTCAAGACTCAATTGTTTCGATTAGGAAAGGTTAATAATGTACCAAGCCTCTAATGATTATATGTTAATCAAACTCCCTAGTTTTCCTCCACTTCTAGCGAACCTATTCAGTACCCCTGCATAGTCACCTCAAGGGATCACAAACATTGCTTCTCTACCCGTAGGCTTGTTGAGTACCTCAATAAAGTTGTATTCTTTACCTCTCTGTGTAGTAAGAATTTCTCTTCTTCAACTCTTTATTTAGTTACTAATAGAATGTGAAAAGGAACTTTTTTTTTTAAGGTGTAAGAGGGATCTTTTCTTACGTGCAAGAAAGGTTGTACCTTATTTAAGCAATTCACATAGTATTTGAAGTTGATATGATCATTTTAAGGTTCTATCCTTCTCTTCCTCTACTCGCTCAAGTTGACTAGTGAAAACACCATTAAGTAAAATGCCAAGTTAGAATGAAGATCCAAAGATACGGGCATCATAGATCCACTAAGATTTTTCGTTATGCATGACTCATATTTTCCATTTGGACATTAGTTGACTTAAAACACTTAACCCAAACAAAGAAGAAGACTTGAGAGATATCCAAGGATTGTAGTTGTCACAACCCATTTTCATTTATACCACATTGTTCTTTTTTGCCTGTTGTAGTGGCTACAACAACCCTCCAAAATTTTTCCTATGCTTCGATTTCGGAGCCGTCCTTCCTATCCACAGGAGCTTATCTTGTATTTTTCTCAAGTACTCGTGATTTGACTAAGACTTATATTTTTCATTTGTCCTTGTGTTTGCTCATTTCTACACATATCTTATCTTTCTAAGTCATAAGCTAACCTCCTCACTTGGTCACATGGTAGTTATGGGCTTACCTCCAAAAAGCAGTCATCCTTAATGATTGGAATTGCGTAGTTCATACTAACAATCAACCTTGAGCTCAAAAACTATGTAGTCATGGAAGGTAGCCCAGCACTAAGCCCAGAAATTGTGCAGTCCCTCACTAAACTCAAAAAATATGCAATGCAATGAGCCAGAAAGCTACCTAGTTCCCTAGATTTACACAATTTTTCCCAGTAGTGTGGATGGCAAGTTCCCCCAAAAAAGAAAGAAAACTAAACGGAAAAAAGCATTCCTAGGAAACAGGGATCTACTATTAGTTTCCTGAAGGTGGCACATCGTTATTTTTACAAGTTTCTACCAAGTGTCACTTTTCCTTGATTTTAGGCATGCACATCATAAACCCTCATTTTCTCAAATCTAGTTGATCAACACCTCTAGAGCTCATTAGCACATACAATCATGGAAAAATTTAAAGGCTAATATTTGTAGGTGGGCTAATTTTCCATAATTTTTCCAAAAAAAGGATTCACTAATTTCCTTTTTCTAAAAATGATTCACCCAAATTTTACAGTTAAAAATTATTTTACATTAAAAATTTCCAACATTATATAGACAATATATTTATAATCATTATAAATTTTAATAATTTCACAAATATATCAATAAACATTTTATAGTTTGCATAGTAGGGACTAGTGAGATTCTCCAATGTTTTTAAACTTCACGATAATTTTCACTCCTAAAAATTTTCCCTGCATACAATCTTGGAGCTCTAGAACTCCCAAGTATATAAAGGAGCCTTCGGTATGGTTGTCATCGCTTTTCCAGGTGAGTTTCACTTTTGTCGTCTTTTGTCACTTTTTCTGTCACCTTTTGTCGTTTTTTTTGTGTGAGTGTTTTTTTACTTATTTCTCTTCATTGTTGTTGTCATTTCAACTTATTTTAACTTGTAGAAGTGTTGTTCTAAGTTTTTTTTTTCCTTTCACAAGTGTCACATTAGTTTTCCTTTTTCTGCACTAATGGTCATTGTGGTGGTGACTCTCCTCACATACTTGATTTTGCTTTTGTTTGATCAGTTTCTACACTTGATCCACATTGATTCATTCACACTTAGCAATTTTTTCACTCAATATCACATCATCATTCATTTATCCTCATTTTTCACACTTCCACCGAGTAGATCTACACTTTCCTTGGCCAAATATTACCTTGGCCAACTGGGCACTATGCATTCCTAAGGATCAAGCCACAAACGTGGCCTCTGGAATTACGCAGTGTGCATTACATGCTCGCCCCAATTGTACACTAGATAGTTCTAAGGGTCAACCTATCACCTTACCCACTAAGGCTGCACAATGTGAAATCTCTCCTAGTCTCTGCCTAGGCTGGGACTACGCATTGTGTAGTCCCAAGCCTCAAGATTCATCCTTGGATGTTGGGACTACATAGTGCGTAGTGCCCATAGTCATTCAGTCTTTCTTGTTCGTAAAAATTGCTCAATACTTATCTCTAGTTTCCAGGTTCATTACTTAATCATTCTTTGAAGGTAGATTCATTGAAGCTAATGTTTTCTTGCCACAAGTGTCCCTTTTGTCCCATAGTTACATTCTTGCGAAGCACTTCTCTCCAACAATCATTTTTACCATGGCACCAAAGAGAGTTTCTTAAAAAGAGACCACTAAAAGAAGTACTGGGGAAGTAGTTGAGAAAACATCAGTAGACTTGCTAGTGTATGCAAACACTCAGTTGTTTATAGAAAAGGGGTCAACAATAACATGGAAGCAAGTTAACGAAGCTCTTTCGGTAAACAACCTTGAGGTATATCTAGAGGACAACTCCACAAGCAGCACTAGTAGAAAGCAACAACCTCGTATAGGATAAGGGAAAGAGAAAGGTTGGCGATAGTCCAAGGGGAGAAAAACACTACAAGATGAAAGTGGATCCAATCCTTATGAAAGTAGTTTTAACAAAAAAAGTGAAGAGGAAGTAGAGGATACAGAGAACAGAGCAGAGGAAGAGGGAAAAGAAGAGATTGCAGGAAGAAGAACTAAGATTGAAGAAAGCAAAAAAATAACTGAAGGAATAATTGGAGCTGAGGAAATAAAAAGAAGAGAAATAGAAGCAAGAATAAGAATAAAGACAAGTCACAGTAGCAGAAGAAATAGCACCAATACAGGTTGAAGAGAAAGAAAAGAACCAGCCAGAAGTAGAGGAGGAGGGTGGGCAAATCCAATATTGGGAGCTTGCTTAGCAGATTGAAGACTTAATTGAAGTTGCAAATATGGAGTTGGAATTGGAGCCATGGAATGAGGATGTTGACCTGATGCCAAGTGCACCACAGGTCATCGTTCAGTCTCCATCACCTCCAAGAATAGAGCTAGCTCCGATGATGATGATCCAATAATGGTCCGGTAATGGACTTGTACAATCCGTCTTATCATGAATTCCAGAAGAGAATTGTACAAGCACAGAGAAAGAATTTTCTGGATGATCATGCATCACCTACCTTCACTAGAGAGAGGGTGAGAGTGGAAGACAACGCCAAGAATCCAAATTCCATCGTTGAAGCCAACTTGGCCTTTGCAAGTGCAACAAGATCAAACACTCAGTATTTGATGACCAAGAATAAGCAATTGGCACAAAACTTATAGGATGACCGGGAAGAGATAGAACAACTTCACGTAGCAGCATAAAATTCAGTCTCCACATAGGTGCACTTGGAGGAAATGAGAGAAGCGATACTTGGTGAAATTTTGACACTTGGAAAGACCATGTGGTACCTCTATGAGGAGATCATACCATACATAAGCTAGTTTCTCACTTGCATGGTTTGCAGCAGCAGAGCAGAAGCTTTGCAAAATGAATGCACAAGATTCCATTTTTGCTATGTAGGAATGGATAATGCAATACAAAGGGACCGCCATTATCACCATGCTGGAATGGAAAATGTGATACAAAGGGTCAGCCCTTAACTTACCAAAGAAAATGAATCCATAGCCGAACCTGGGGAAAGCAAGAGTTTGAATATATATTCATAAAAACAAGTAGCTCCCCTCATTCATTAGTAGTATTTGGGCCTCATATGTACGGTTATACAAGAGTTTCGATTTCATGGTGAAAACACACAGGATCCCATCAATTGGATTGCTCACCAAAGATAAACATGGACACTAGGTTAGGTAGGAGATCGAAGAATACTTGGAGTAGCTGAGACAAATTTCCACCAAGGATGATTTGGAGATGAACAAACAAAACATGAAGAATTACATCAATGGTCCTATCCATATTAGAACAATGTTTCTCTTGCTCAAGAAGGATGTTAAAACGAGATCCAAGACATTTTACCCTGAAGCTATAGAGGCTAGTGTCTGCTTCCAGCCAAACATAATCATGTAGTTTGGGGATTTCATCGCACAATACTGATCTGGGCACCAATATGTGGCTGAGAAGCATCAAGTGAAAGTTGTTGAGCTAGAGTTTCCCCAAACTCAAGCATCATAGTGTTTTGTCCATGGGGTGTCACTGGGGGAGAAATACCATACCATGTGGGTTCATATTGGGGGATATATATTGAGTAAAAAATGGAATAATATATTGCGGGATATATAGGGGGTAAAGGGTTTTTATATTGGTAGGTACAAAAAATGGACCTCAAAGTTAATGAAAAAATATAAAGGGGTATAAAAAATGTTAATGAAAAATGGATACCTACAATATGTAGTGGAAGTAGGGGTTTTCTAAATTGTGAAGGTGTATTGGGTTTGCATTGGTAGGGGGTTAAATAATGTGATTTTTAGGGGTATTTTCCAATATGTAGTCAAATTAAGGGTATTGTTTAATATTCCACGAACGTACATGATAGGTCAAAGGTTCATTGACTAAATCCACCATGGTTTTGTCTTGTTAGGCTCTCAAGTTGTGTCTACCTTGTTTTGTCTTATATGGGTACAAGTGCAAATTGTAATATTATTTGTAATTATGTTGTAAGTGAAATTCCAAGTGTCAATATTGGAATATGAAGAGTCATGAGGGTAGTCCAAAGGTCACAAAGGGGATTTGAAGAGTCACCCCCTCTTATTATAAATAGAACCTCATAACTCATGTAAGGGGCTTTTGGGAGCCAATATTTTGGCTATGGTTAGGCTTAGAAGGAGCTTGGGAGTATTGTGAAGAGCTTGGCTTCTACGTAGCATAGAGCGAGTATACTTCTTTGGAAGAACAGTTGTTTTTGAATATAATGTTCCACTATTGGGGTTAGTGGTCTTCCAATTGTGTATGTATGAATGGAACTTTCACTTATAATGAAATCAAAGCCAGCGCGCTTTCATGCATATGCTGTGAATATAGTAGGACTATTCTGGTTGTATTTTCAATGTATGTTATTTAACTTACACTTATGCTTATGAACTATTTTGTTTGCATTTGTATGAATTGTGTTGAATGCGTGTTGTTTTATTAATTCATCACTTTAAATTGTGGACTATTCCATATCTTAGCTTGTGATGCCATTATGCTTGTGTCCTTTCAAGTTATGTACTATTACAAGCTTCCAAGGGGTGCATTTCCTTTTCCCTTTATGTGTTGGAACCTTCATACATTGCACTTGACTTTCCATATGGTTACACACTTTCTCTCACCCAAAGTTACTATACTTTACTCTGCACATTTTCGTAGTCAAGACATAACATTACCACCCACTACTGGGAATCCTACTCCAAACAATGTGAGGTCTGTTTGGGGCTTCACATAGCGGAGATCCCCTAAATGTTGGTGGGTCCAACGCTATCAACAGGGCCATACATACACTCTCACATAAGATCTAATTAATGTACACTAACTAGAAAAAACACAAAATAAATATGAGACATGATGAGAACAAACATCATAATACAAGGAAAGAGAACTATACATAAGGTAGGAACACAGGCTAGGGTCATTACTGCAAATAATGCTTAAGATCTTGGTCATTGACAAGAAGAGGATCAGTCCTTCCATCTAAGGATTTTAGTATGTAATAATGGTGGCCAAGCTTTTCATAGATGGTGTAAGGTCCAATCCACAGATATTGAAATTTTGTGTGCTTTCCTTTCTCTTTGTGGGCGTTGTCCCACTTCAATACTAGGCATCCCACATCGAAATCTTTGTTCCCTGCAAACTTATTTTCAAACTAACACATGATTTAGTTATGGTGTATCGAATATTTTTATTTTTCTTTGATCCTTTCTTCCTCTAGCTTGAGAAGGGCATATATCCTACTCTGAACACGAAGACAAGTTTTACCTTGAGACTCCTAAGAATGGTGCAAGGTTAGAAGGTATATGTTTGGAGGAAGCATAACTTCCTTTCCATATACAAGGAAGTAGTGAGAGGTCTTCAAAGAGGGTTTGGGGTTGACACAGTTAGCCCATAATGCATTCACTAGGCACTATTCCAGTTCCTTTTGTCAGAGAAAACATTTTTTTTGATAATGCAGATTACATTCTTGTTGGTAGACTCAACCAAAATGTGAAAACCCCACCCATGGTTCTCTCATGAAATGAATTGTAATTGTTTTTAAAAATATGTGAAATTTAGAAAGGGTTGAGTAAAAAGGACATGAATTCTAGAGCTGAGGAGGAGGATTGCTTCCTTGGGATGTTGAGGTTTTCTTGTACAGAAAAAATGAATTGTTAGACAACCATTAAAATTTGTCTAGTGCATGAAATTAATGAACTGGTTATTAAAATTGAATGAGATGCAAAGGAAGGTACACAAGCCCATGCACTTGGTAACCTTCATAAGGAAAACATGATAGGAAATTTATGGAGGAAGAGACTAGGAAAGGTGGAGGGGGATTGGAGTCTCTCATTCGTTCATGAAGGGAGAGAAATGAGTGGAATGAGAGAGAGCAGTGGGAGAAGCCATGACTAGAGCACCAAACAAAGAGCACTCAGTGGACAGAGTAGATTGTAAGTGAAGAGAAGTGAAGGGGGTTGGTCCTTAGGTTCCTTGGAGGTTGTGGGTTGAGCTACTAATGTTTAGAGCCCTTTAATAGCTTTGGTTTCCCTGGAGGCTATGTGTTGAGATAGGATCCTTGGAGCCATGTAACATCTTGAGTCTATGGAGGATGTGGATTGAGATATTGTCTCTAGAGCCTTGTAACAACTTGTATCCTTGCAGGTTGTGGGTTGGGATGAAATATCTAGAGCCCTGTAATAAATTGGGTCCCTTGGAGGCTTTGGGTTGAGATAGTAAACCCTAGAGCCCTAGAAAACTTGGGAAGAAGAAAATCTTGAAGAAGAATCAAAGGAATACTTGATTAAATACCTATAGTTGTGACATTATTGTTATAATGGATTCTGGACTTTCTATTAGGGAGTGAATCACTGTGTATGCACTTGGTGTGAGTCAACAACCTCTTGACTCCTTATGTTGAGAAGATTACAGTGGTCAACTGGTGGGATTGAGGAATGTTGGGTGTGTGTTATATTAGTTCCATGACTAGTATCATATATTTTACATTGCATCGAGCATAGTGGGGGGGTCACGGGGGCGGGCGGCGGAATCTCCCCCTATTAGGGGGTTTGCAGGGGGGAGGTATCAGCCATGCACGGGGTCTAGGACAATGCCTCGAAATATTTTTTTATGCGGAACTAATAATATTTAGGCAAACAAAAGGATGCGGAGAGGACCCAAATATGGTGGGTGGACCTACCCATGGTTTTGTGCATGGGTTTTCCACATGGTTTTGGGCATGGTGGTTTTTTTCCCTTGGTATTTTGTAGATCCAATCAAGGGAACTATGGTTGTTTTCTAATCCAGGGTTAATGGATTGGGATTTATGAATGCTTCGACATGTATATATATATATGTATATATATAGATATATATATAATATATATATATGTATGTATGTATGTATGTATGTATGTATGTATGTATGTATGTATGTATGTATGTATGTATTGTAACATTGAAAGGAACATAATGAAAACTCAATCTGGTAGTCCTGGTTTTGGGATCTAGGGGAAAATATCTGTGTATATTCGTTTTATTTTCTCACCATTGTTTATTTTTCTGTTTGAATAATTCATTTGCAGATAATTGTTGTACAAGATTAAGAACTACAAGGAAGAGGTCCTCTAGATTCCCTATTTCAGTTGGTAGCTAGTGCTATAATCCCTCAATCAAACCCCTTAGTCCTTGGAATCTAGCTCGGGGGGTGATAGTTGCAAGTAAGTGTGGATGTAGTTGTCTATGGTTGGGTGGAGAGTCTTTTTCCTAGACTCAGTTGCCATGCAAATTTAAAGATAAGTAACCATATGTGTTTGTTTACGTGTTGATTAATTTATGATGCATTTCTAGTTGAAGTGGTTTTGTATTTCGGGACTGTAATAGTATTGTTGATGTAATGAGAATGTGGTTACTCCTCTGTGTGGGTGTGTGTGTGTGTGTGTGTGTGTGTGTGTGTGTGTAGAGATATTTATGTGTTGCATTTATGAAACTATTGTTGTTTTTAAATGAATTTCTTAAGAGTGTGCCTCTGAAATGGAGAGAGATGTTGTTTGAAGTGCTTTTTAATGCCTTCATAACCTATAATATGCAATATAATGTAAATGGATAAACTTGACAATAGACATTATGGCACACCTTTACACTGGAATTCCATTTTGTATGAAATACATAACAATTTTGCTAAAAGTATATATGTGAATAACTTAAGGACACCACGATTGCCACCTTATGTGGAAGGATCCATAAGGACCTAGAATAAAACATGAAAACCTTAGGCATATAGACCCTTTTAATATTATGAAATGATTACAAGGAGACTACCTGCTTCGTAGGGCCTTTGGTCGCATATGTACAATTATTCGTATAGCTACAGGCCTGTGATTTTACGCTGTAGACATTGCTTAAACATTGAGAGAGTAAATATATATTTAAGTACAAGGATAGTCAAATCCTTTTCATTAAGGCTTAGTCAGCCTTGCATTATTAGCAGTCTGGATGTATTCCGCTAGCTTCCTAGCATCACTGGTAGGGTACTAGATAGTTATGCATAGCACCGTAGAGTTGCTTGAAATATTGCATTGAAATAAAAAACCCTTGGTGTGTGGAAAGAGAGGTAAATCCCTTCAGGAATTCACTATAGGGCCACGATAGAGTGTGGCTACAAGAGTGCCTACACCCACCCATCGAGGAATTTTCTACTTTGATACGGGGAATATCGGATGGCCAGGAACTTGTTGGAGAGGACTTTGCCTAATCTCATGAGGGGGTAACACCATGAGGTGTGTTAGCAAGCCACTTTTTTCACCATCACCATTGAGAAGTGATGCCATTTACAGTTTTTATTGAACCCCTATGGAAAATCCCTAGTTAGAATGATCAACAAGAAGCAGTTGGTGATGAGTTGATGTAAGCTCTCTCATTGTTGATCGAAATCCAGATCGAGGTCATAGCTCAAAGGTAAATAAGGTTTCCCTGGTCGAGCCATGGTAGAGTCAAGAGAAAGCTCAATGCAATCTAAGAGGGAAATCCTTAAAATTATAATGAAAAATTTGACAAACCTTATCCTTCCACCGATCCAAACTCTATAAGTCATGGAGAATCTTCATTGGTGCAAACTGGATTGGATGAAGAAGTGACAACGTGGCCAGAGGTAGAAACCTAGGAGGCCTTCTTGAAGGATTATTTTGAGCATCGATGGGATCAATCAGGATGATTTCATCCAAGATGAGATGGTTAACACCCAAGCCTGGTAGTCATGTGATTAGTCGAAGATGGACCCACAACATGTCATATTGCTGCTATGAACCAAAGGAATGAAGGAAGATATGAGTAAGAAGGTGTCGAGATAGGACAACTGGGATGATGTGTGCCTGATTGCTATGCCATTGGTCGGAGTTGAGTTAGGGGGAGTGGGACATGAGGGCTTCCATGTACACCAGCCACAGTGAGATAGGTGTGGAAAGGCCCACCTGTCAAGTAAGCTCGATAGTTCCCACCTGTAGGTGTAAGAAAAGCGATGAAGAAAGGGGCTAGGAGGTGATTAGTGGGATGATGTAGGTATGACCTTATGGAGAGGTTCATCAGCCCTAATACTTCCCCATTATTTGGGGAGAAGTCCCATTTTACAGGTAAACCCGACGGTCAACAAAGGGTTTCTCTTAGGAAATCATCAGGATGGAAGAAGCAGTTTGGTGTATGATGGGTGTGTGGAATCGCCTACACTAAGTTTGTAAACCTATTGGTGGGTAAATGGCCCCACATGAAAGGTTATCCTGAAGGATTGACCCTAGATATATCAAGAGGTGCAGCAAGCAAAGCACTGGGAATTCAAGGTTGGGGTGACATGGGAGGTTATGACGACAATAAACAGTCACATTGATTTGGGAAAATGGAAAGAAGGTTGTACGGTCCCACCATCCTCATAAGCCCAAAAGGTAAAACTCATTAGATGGAAAGGAATGTGCTTAGCAATTGTTAGGGGAGGGTAAGTAGTGTGGCGTGTCTAGTGGGACCCACCTGGGAGGAATAAAGGTGCTAAGTTTTAAGGCATCGGGTCGATGCAAGAGTGGAGGTTGTTGCATTCAGCAGGGCCTTCGATATATATATATATCTATATATCTATATATATATATATATAATATATATATATATATATATATATTATATATATATATATATATATATTATTATACATGTGTGTGAGCATGCAGAGGGAATCTGATGATGAGTTGAGAATCCTACGTAAAGTTCAGTGGAGGAAAAAAAAGGGAGAGTTTTAACCCCATTCCTCTAATAATATTTGAGGGGTTGGGCATGTAACGCAAACCATTATCCTGAGGGTGGTCGTTTGATGTGTGCTTTAAAACAATACCATTTTCTAATGAAAACTTATAAAGCTTAAACAAGGAAAAATAAGTTGCATTATCAAAGACAAGAAATGTAGGAATGTCAAAACTAGTTATGATGTTTAGCTTGAGAAGCTATATGACTTCCTAATCGTTAAATTTACTTAGAGGAATTTCTTCGATCCACTGAGTGAAATAATTTGTTGTAGTTAAGATATATCAGTGTTGCTTTGATGATTGAGGAAAAATTTCACCAATAACATCCAATTCCCACTGTTGAAATGGTTCCTCAACTACTATGGGTAAAACCAGGGTGGTTGAATGCCTATCATGGCCAACACATCTTTGACACACTCGACACTTTCGAGCATAGGCATGATCATCCTTAAATAATGTGGGCCAATGATAACCAACCCTCATCACCTTATGAGTAGTAGTATATCTTGTGAAGTTCCCACTAACTGGTCCATCGTGAAGATCTCTTAATAGCATTTATGAATCTGGAGGCTCTAGACATCTGAGTAGTACATGATTGTGGTGCTTCAGAAAAATAACACCATGCACAGGTTGGTAAGATAATTATTTAAGTCATATTTACCTCTTCTGTTTGGTGTGTAAATGTGAACGAAACATGTCGTGGTCTAAGTATTTTTGTATGTTTGCAAACCAAGATGTGGTTGTACTTGTAGGGGTAGCTTTTTTAGTGTTATACATTTTGATCTCGTGTTCCCACCCAAAAGAATCCTCTTCTAGTCAATCCATCACTTTTACTAAGAGTTGACATAAACGATGGACTTTAATAGTGTGAACTGACTTGAAATCAAGATCATATTCTTGCAAGCACGCCTTCTAGTTCTCCCTCCTCTCACCAAGCTCTTTTTGTTTGAAGAGTGATCTAACTACTAGATGATGTGCATAGATAATAGAGTGGACTTTCAAGAGGTAAGGCCTAAAATGCTTGACCACCATGTAAATTTTGTATGCTTGCTTATCATTGGAGGGATAATTTAGTTTTTATCCTTGTAAAGCAACACTCATGAAAGATATACGCCACTCATTTCCTTCATTGTAATTCTATGTCAACATGGTCATGATAGACATGTGAGAAGAAAAAGAGTATAACAAGAAATATTTGCCAAAATATGGGTTGTATAAGGTTGGGGTATTGGTGATGGCTTGCTTACTTCAGGAAAAGGAATATTTCTCCATCTTATCCCATTGATATGTAGCATCCTTCTTTATTATCTCTTATAATGTTTTAATGATCTATGCATAATCAGAGATGAACTTACAAAGAAAATTAATCTTTCCCAAGAAGGATTGCATCACTCCCTTGTTCACAAGAAATGGGATTTGAGCAATAGTATTTACCCTCTCTGGGTCAACCTTAATTCCACTCTTAGCAATAATGTGTCCAAATAGGTTTCCTTCAAACACACCAAAGATACTCTTTTTTGGATTTAGTGATATTCCATACCTGCGAAACTACTCAAAAAAATTCTTTAGATGACGGATGTGATTAGATCATTTCTTGGAAAATAATGTTACATCATCCAAGTAAATGACCACACTTTTTCCGATCAATCCATGAAATTAAATTTCCATGGCTCATTAAAATGTATCACCAATGTTAATAAGTCCAAATAGCATGCGCTTGAAATAAATAATCCCCCACTTCATCGTGAAGGTGGTATTTAATCTATCTGGCTTTTCAACTAGCACATGATTGTATCTGGACAATCCATCTAGTAACAAGAACATTTTCGACCCAGATACTATTTGGAGTATCTGCTACATAGATGGCAGAGGGTAATTATCTTTATCTGAATCCTGATTGAGGTTGCAAAAATACACACGTGTATCTCACCAGGCCTTTTTCCTAATAGTATCCAGGTTGGAAACCCATGCGGAATGAAAAAAATTGAAAATGATCTTAGCATCCAACAACTTCCTTAATTCATTTTGAATTAAGGGTTTGAACATCAGATGAAATTTCCTTAGCTTTTGTTGAAATGGATTCACCTCTTATTTAATAGGAATTACATGTTTTATGATATATGTATCATATGTCTTTAGATAGTCATATGTCCATGTGAATACATCTTGATACTGTTTGAAAAGACAAATGAAAGATTGTCATTCTTGAGGATAACAAAACATACCTAGGTTCACATATTTTGGATCTTCCATGGTTCCAAAATTAACTTGTTTGTGTGATGGTGTTGAGCTCTGAGTATTTATATTAACTGGTACTCTAAAATGGTTTTACAGGTCATATAATTTCTCAAGAGATACCACACCTTTCAGCATATAATTCCCTTTAAATGCTTGAGGTGCTTCTTGCAAAGCCTTTTCGTGTTCATTTTCTTCAATAGCCACATCTTTGAAAACATCTGCAATGGCCATGAAGTGTAGTATCTTCTAGTCATCATCAGGTACGTGAAATTTAGTTACATTTTCCATCACAGATGGCTTATAAATAATTTCTATAGAAAATCCATCTTTTAATGCCGATATCCTAACAATTGCATTGGCTAATGAATTTTCGATAGCATTACAAATTATAGGAACAAAACTAATATTAAATGATTTAAAGAAAATAATGATATGTCATACGTCTTGTTGGTAGTTTTTCAAATTATGTGAGACATAGTGAATGATATTTTGTACCTTATGGGTGACAATATTTGAATCACCGATTACCTTAAGTACTTCCAACTTTAGGTCGATGGATTTATTTAGTCCTAAAATGAATGCTTCATACTAAGCATTATTTTTCATGCACTCGAACTCCGAGTGACATTATAATATATACCTTTTATTCTGAGGGTCAATAAGGATACAACTAGCTCTAGAATCCTCCTACATTTTGGAACCATCCAAAAAATAAAGTCCAGTCATTAGTGGCTATTAGGTTAGTTCCTACACTAGTAGTATGTACATATATCTCACAAATTTCATTAGTACCAGCTGGACTACACAGAAGGAGCTCCAACTGTGTAATAGATGATACAGGGGATGGTTGCACTTGGTAATATTTGTGGTCAACCTTTAGAAAACAATTTACAAAAACAACATGTGCAAAGTTGATTTTATCATTGTGTCCATCAAGCATTTTCATTGTATGTTTCATGTAAGGTTCACTCTCTTCATGAATCTGATTATTTTTTCCCTTATAGGGAAGCCATAAATGTATCCAGGCTCTAGAAAAATGTCCTTGTAGCTTGTTGGACTAGTCTCTACTTAAAAGAAAGTTGTAGGCTTCAGGAATGTCCACAATAACAATATTGATGCATTAGTGAACTATATCATCTTATGAAAAATGGATGATAGCATTATTTATTTCACCAATTTCCTAGACCAATGATCTATCTAGTTGGATAATTTAGACATTGGTCTTTTCACATTTTCTATTGATCTTCTTAGAAAAAGATAAAAGCATGAAATTTTCAGATGCACCAGAATCAATGAGGTGATTATGGGAATAATAATTAAATATTTTAAACATTAAAAGAAAATAGGGAAGGTAGTTTGAGAGTTCTGATTAGCAACATTAACCACAGATTTAATAATACCACGAGACTTACTGGACAAGATCTGAGAAGAAAAAACTTCATTACCTAACGAAGGTTGTGATGAAAATTCTTGGATGATTAGTTCACATTCTCATGTTATCCTCATGAGCTAAAAGATTAAGATATTGGCACAAACCCTCTTCATATCCTCAATAATATTATAGTCAATATGTTTCCACGTTTGTAGGTTCTATTGAAGTGTTTGGCGATGTAGCTTTATTTGAAGCCTCAAATTGATGGACTTATTATTATTGCTTATAGAAGTTTTCTTAGAAGGGAGAGCACTTCTAGACTTATTTTGTGAATTCTGATTAGGATTAGTATGTGGTAGAATTTTCCTCAACAACTGTCCTTCAAGTTCTTGCCTAGAAACTAGTCCTTTACTCCTCAAATTGTATTGTTTAGTTTCTTTTTGTGGATGAGATTCACTCATTATACGTTCATTGAAACTTTGTTTATTCATATTAAATATAACATCAACGCATGAAATAAGTGAAAAACACTTGAAATTTCATCTACCACAGTTGGTTCACTTGCTTCTTCAGACTGCCCAAATTTCTCCTTTCCTAATAAAGTTTCTATGAAATGGGCTATCATAGCATTCATGTTTTGGTTCCATTGTGGATATGTTTTCTTTGAATGCCTCTCCTGATGGAAAGTACAAAAGTTATCAATGCCCAAGCTTTCAACGTTGGAGCTATGTGCATATTTCATCGATTGATTATTATTGTTCTTAATGAATGGCATCGTGAAAGACTTGCTGCTAGTAAATGCCTCACTTGACTTTATCTTTAGTTCAGATAATTCATTAGTGAGAAACTTAAAATACTTACCCAAGATTTCCATATCAATAGAATATTTCTCTTTTGTTTTAGTGGAAGAGGCTTGATATTTCTTACCAGGGTCTTTAGAATATTCATGATTATCAATAGCTCCAATAGAACACAATTATTTCTCAATAGTGATTGCTTCTACAAAGTTAAGGGTTGATGTTTCCTTTGCAACTCTTTTAACAAACACATAAATGTTAGTAGGCAAAGCAACATTATAATAATCTTTAATAAAATAATAATGCGATTGAATATCAATGGGGAAATTATTCAATAAACGTGTAAATCTCTTATTAAAATCATTTACCTTTTCCATGCCCCCCATCTTATTATTTTTGATTTCCTTGAGTAACATGGTGGGAGTTTTATCATTGACAAATTTATCTAAGAACAATTTTTTGAACTTCCTCCAATTATGGATTGAATTAGGCAGAAGACTATGGTACCAAACAAATGCTCTACCCTCAAAAGTGTATGGGAAAAGTATACAAGTGACATCATCAAATTGTACCTCTAGCATCCATAAATGCATGTAGAAATCATCAATGTGGTCTTCAACTTTTGTTTTCTCACCAAGATCAAACTTTGAAATGAACTTTTCCGGGTGCTTAGGCATACGATGAATATTTCTCGAAAGAGCAAGTGGCCCTTGGGCCATCTAGTCCAATTGTTCATCAACCATGATTTAGTCTTCCTCCTCCTTTTCACTCTTTGATTCTAAAGAGTCTTTTCATTCAATATTCAAATCTTAATTGATATCTGGTTGTTCTACTTCCCTCAGTTGTTCCTTGTCAGAAAAATGAGTGGTGGTTCTTTCTCATTTTCCATATTTTTCTCAATGAGTGGTGGTTCATTCCCTTGATGAAGAGATATAGCTAGATCATCAAGAGTAGAAGTAGCTATATATTCTATTATAGAAACCAAAACACCACGTTGAGTTGTTTCTTTCTTAGAGTGCTTATTAGGAATAATAGAAGCAATAGGAAATATGCCAAGAGATTTTACAAACCGATGAGTAATAGGCTAAAACTCCTAGATTTCATCGTAAGTAACTTCAAAAGCATGTTCCAGAATTTGATGTGGGGATTCTTCTTTCTCAGCAATGTGAGTTGGAGTTGGACTTAGGTTATTGTTTCCTTTAACTGAAGGTTATTTATGTGAATATAATGAATTATCATCCATATAAAGGTTTCCCTCCTTCTAGTGCTAGAATGTTGACAGTGCTACAAACCACCAACACACAAGGGGTATCCCTAATATGAAGTCCCAATTATACCTCACATTGTTTGGTATAGGAGCCCCATCAGGAATATGGCACAGTTTCCATAATCTTAAATATTTTCCTTGGATGCAATAGTTAGCATAAGAGAGAAACACGCATGTGCTTTCAAATGAGCAAGTAAAACTTGTGAAATGTTCAATTACAATATGTATCAAGGTTCTTCCACCAAAAGGGAAGAGAAAGTGAGCCTTTGGAGGAAAATTAGTAGTATCATCCTAATAAAGGAGCACACACATACATATGAAAGAAACTTTAACCATCTAGTGAAATAGTTCACATATACATAACGATCATTAAAGAATATACAACACACATCCAACAAGATGAGCACCAAAGCCAATGAAATAGTTCAATTTATTTATTAGATAAGGACAAAAACACATACCGCAAACAATAAATAATAGTCTTAGAACATTCATGATATATACATGCAAGTGTGTTGGCTTGATGGGATTCTATTATTAAGGAAAATTTGATGATACATACTTACAATGAGACACCACTAGCTCGAATAGTGGAGCATTACTCCACTACTTGCTCCTTAAAAGAACAAATCTCGTCTCCACTGCCTAGTTTGAGAAGCCAAGGTGAAACTTATTTTGCTTGAGTAATGAGAATTATTTTATAACAAGAGGGATGACCTTTCATATCCCCACATGAATCTTGAACTACCCTCATGACTCTTGGACTTATTATATGACCTTTGGACTTCCACAAGACTTTTGAACTTTCCTAAGTGACTCTTTTGTCCATATGTGACTATTGGACTCTCCAAATATTTACATTTACAATATTTCCCAAAATACATAATCGTTTTCCACATCATCACATTGTGGTGACAACACGGCAAGTCATTGATGTTAATGACTTGGAGTGTGTTGACTTGTATCATGAAGTTATTTGAGAAGTGATGACATTGCCACTATGTTTTCAGTACTTTCTACAGATCTTGCATTGTAATTTCTCTTTTCCCTCCAAAGAGTCTAGGCAGGTTCTAGAGTCTTCATGGGTCACTTTGATCATCACAATAAAACATTCCTTAAACTCTCACGACATGGTGCTTTTGTTCCTTTATCTTCAAGTATGCCTCCTTTGACAACTTCTCTTGATAATTCTCTTCAAACATCTTTTTCCATGCTTACTACGAACATATGTAGGTAAGTATCACTCATGGAAAGAAAAAATCAGTTCGAAAATATCCTACACTACTACGATCCATGAAATGTACCAACTATGGACCAACAATGTGCAAGGAAGAAAGAGAAGAACCTTTTTGGCACAAAATTCACTTGGAGGAGATAGGGAGTCAAGGAATGGTCACTAAGACTACACCATGCATAGCTCTGGAAGAGGAGGAGGCAGGGTGAGCATAGAGCACAGTTGCGAGAGGAAATGGTGCAAGGATTTCTCACTGAGGCTATGCCATTCTCTAAGGAGGAATGTCAAGGCCACAAGGAGGTAACAAGGCACAGTTCTAAGGCATAAGGAGGGGAATCCCTTCCCACTAAAAATGTGTAGTACACAACACTAGGAAACTAGGGGCAGGGTTAGCATAGGGAGGAAGAGTAAGAAATGAGGAGAGGGGTCCTACTGAATAGGGTTGTGAATTATGCTAGAGAGAGTAGGAAGGATTAGAGTGTCATAGAGAACATCTCCAACTAACAAGGGTAACTACTACGCTTTGGAAGTAAACAGTGCACTCTTCCTAGCCCATAGAGAAAGTTGCAAGGCCATAAAAACGACTAACTATGGAAGAGTGAAACATGGAAAAACACAATGAGTTAGGGGTATGATCAAGATCTACACATATCAACTCATCAATAAATCTTAGACAGGACCCAAGTCTAATAAATATACATTAAAATGTTAGTTCACAAACAATCTCCAAGTGGAACAAGCAAAGCATGAGAAGTTGTGACACATAAGTTTCGTTTTGTGACTAGGAAGTGTGCTATAGTTATTCTTGGTGATATGAAAAAATAGGAAGGGACATGGACAAGTAAAATATGTGTAAAAATATAAAACAACACTAAACAACCAAAAGCAACACTTCACATGATGGCAAGTAGGCTCCAAAATTCAAACATAGCCAAAATTTTGGAGGGTGATGTAGAAGCAACAATAGTTACTTAGCATTATTAGGATAGATATTTCTCTAGCTATTAATCTACTATGATTACTTTGGCTCTATTAGTTGAGTCTTGAAACCCTTCCTTAGCTACTTCAGGGTCTCAAATTCATTCTTACCAATTTCTCAAAGGTGAATTTACCCTTTGCTGCAGGTACGCCATTACTTTGTTTTTCCTATTAAAATTTTTATTTAGTGCTTAATTTTTAACAATGTCAACTAATCAAACCCTTCCTTATCACAATACTAACAACTAATTTCTTCTTACAAGGACTGGGAGTCTCAACATTCAACCAAATTCACACAAGGCAATATATGGAGTAAAGCCCCTTAATTCATCGCAAAGTTTGCAAGGAAATTTGAGTTCTCACTTGTTAACAAAGACTTATTTCTTATTTGTATACGAGGTTAGTTTTTTCTACCATCCCAATTTTGGCCTGGAATCATTTTATGACTACTCATATCCTGGGTTCATTCCAGGTACCTAAGTATCTATTAAATTTCTCTTTTCTTCTTTATATTGCAAGGTGAGTATGACCTGGTGATATTCTGTAGCCAGCTATGCTTGTAGTCACCAATGACTTAGTTTTTATCTTGGAATGATTGTATTTAATTCTTGATATTGAGCTCATTGTTACTTAGTTTTATTAGTGTAAGGTGAGTCCTTGATACTTAGTTTTGGAAAATGAATAAGTATATGTGTATTATATTTCAATTCCTCTTGAATATGGTGCAATTAAACTATCTACTTTATATTTTCTTAAACCTCTTGGTTACTATCATTTTAAATTTGATATATTTTCCTTGGTTTATCACTGGAAAATACTTGTTTATCAATAAATAATATAACTATGTTTATTTTAGTTGCTTCATCTATTGCTTATTTCTTTCTAGTGAGAGTAGCTTGGTTGTAGCCATTATTCCTTATAAATGGGGTCTATATTTTATCCTTAGTTATTCCTTTATTTGATGATGACTTTTCTCAATTACGAAGTCGCAGTTTCTAGTGCATTAAATTTTAGCCTTTTGTCATTACATATTTACATAGGGATAGATCCCTGTCATTTATTTTTTTCTTGAAGGTGTACTCTCAATCATTCATGTTTAGCCTCTCTTATTAAGTTTTCTTGCTAACTTCTTCCTAAAACTCTCAACCCAGTTGAACTTGTAATTTCCTAAGGTACTATTAGTGTAGAATGGTTAACTATAAGTTTTCCAGACTAAGATTTCCCGCAACTACACTTCAAATGGGTTCACATAATGGGTAAGAAATGCATGGTTTAATAAGTTGTATAGAGGATTTCCTCTATACTAGATTGTGACTAGGCTAATCTTACTCACAAAATCTATAGGCACATAAATCTAGAGATATTTTTTTCTTTACTCTAATTCTGAATATTCAAATAAAACAAATCAAGCACAGGATTAGTTACTTAATAGAATAAAATTCATTAAATTTCCTACTACTTGTCCAACCATTTATTATTATACCTTGTACTTCAATCACTTTCTTATCTGAAAAGTTTTCAAGTAAAGAAATTTGTTTACTTATCTGAATCTTTAAAGATATAATAAGAGCAAGCACATTCCTTCCAAACAAATGAATGGTTGTAACAACAATTCCTCCTGAGCCTCAAGTTTCCCTTTTTTTCAGAAATCTTAATCAATATTTGACATTTTTCCTCCTCAGACCCTAGCAACATCTTGCTAGTTTAGTGTCAAAAATTTATTTTTATTTCCTTGCAACCCAATCTTCTCTACTAGAACTCTTCTCTTAGATTGCATCTCTCATGCAATCGTCTTTTTACCCTCATTGCATGACCTTTATCTCCCATCATGTTATCTTTGGTGGTTGGAAATCTTGGAAAAGATGGAGGTTTAATATTTTTACAATTGTCACTTCAAAAATTGTCCCTTCTTGGATCCAACTAATTTTTAACTGATTTTACCAGTAGCTGGGTAGCCCAACAACTCATGCGTTGGCTCCCTTTATGTTTTCAAATAAACAATAAGTGAAATAAAAAATATTTATTTCATAACAATTGATGAGTACCATCAATAGGTACATTTTGAAGATTAATATGTGATCCTCCAACCTTAAAACTACCCTTCTCTTGCATTAATTAACATTTTGTGTTATATTATGATTAGTAGGAGGAGTAGAAGGTGTTTGTCATAGTATGTGGTCTAATGTGGTTTAATTGCAAGAAAATGAGGCATTTTTTAGGCTATTATTATGCAGGGGCTTAATGGAGACAACTAGGAGAGAATCTAGGGGGTTGTCCACGTCCTTAACTCCCTAAACTTGGCTTGGGATCACCATAACCTCTCTCACCAGTTCGAGTTCATTGGAAGTCAAGTTACTCCTAGTCCAAGTGAAGATCGAGGAGGACAAGATCCACCATTTTCGAGATCAAGGAGGGAACCATTCCTATTTTCAAGGAAGCTACTTTAGCTACCATTTTGTATAAATAATCTAGAGTAATATCTCATTAGGATTCAAAGCTTTTGTTCAGCTAGGTGTAGCTATTGAGCTCCAAACATTGACATTGTTATTTTCAACTTTTGTGTGATGTATTAGACCTGCACTTTTTGATAATGAGAAGTTGGATTTTAAGCTTCATCTGAGTTAGTTTCAAAGGGGATGAAACCCTTAGGCTTGGGCCCAACCTAGAGGCTTTGGTCCCTCTTGTTGTACTTATGTTTCTTCTTGATTCCAAGCAGTTCATAGGTTCTTACATTTCAATAGAAGTTAACCTATAAAATCATGTTGTTTCGGCCTCTACATCACCTCTCTTGTAGGAGAATGAGTGGAAGGATTCAAAAACACAACTCAAAAATATTATGTTTGTGATTTATTGGAAATATATTAGTATTTTTTTTCCTGTTTTACATTTTCTTTTTGTAGTTTAGAAGTTAGTTCAATGAGTAGATTAGTGGTTTGCATGAATTAAATGTCATTTAAATTTAACTCATATTTTCCATCATAAGATATTTCATTTTGCAAATGGTAAATGTATGAATGCATGTGATTGATTGCAAGGTTGATTGGTATGCAGGGAAGGGAACTTTCATCACTTCAATCCCAATCTCTTTCACCTTCTCCTTCCACCTTTAAGCTCTATCCCATAAACCTTATTATATAAGCTATTCTGTGTAGATCACCGAGAGCTCTCATCCTATTGCAAGACAAGCCTTCGAGAGGACCTGAGCTTGGCTAGGGGCTCAAACCAACCCTCTTTCATTTGATTCAATTATTGTACACCTCTCCATACCATAAAGCCAACCTTTCCACCTTCAAACACCACTCGGATTCCCTCCTATAGCATTATAGGCTTTCGTGTAGCATTACAGGCCTCCCTATTGCAATCGCCTATAGAAAACCTGTAGCATAATTTTTTTTCATCAGTTTTGACCCACAGTACAACTTTGACCTAGAATAGATGCATAATGACCTCCATCTATGATGATATGATCAAGAAAATCTCCTAGTCCACTCCAAAACTTCCTCATCTTCACTACAAAAATAGAGTAGAGTTAGTTTCTTTATCATGCAAATGGGTTATTGATTTATGAGAAAGTATGAACTAAGTAGATTGTACCTGTGATTTTGATTAGTAGTTTGATGGATTATGCAAGATAGGTTAGTTTCTTTTTTGCAAGTAGATGAGGTAGTGTGATAACTTCTGCAAGATAACATAACTTCATTTCTGCAAGTAGGTTAGCCTTTATCTTTTCATGAATTGAGTAATTAGGGTTTTACAAGTTGATTCAATGGCACTTCTATTTTCATACATAGAAGTAATTTCCAATTTTTCCTTCTATAAATATTTCATTCTAATTCAGCAGAAGTAAGGGTCTTTGAGCACTTTTCAATCTAATGTCATAACTGAGGGTGACATGAGTTGAACCCTATCTGCTATGCATATAGCGTTGTTACCTAGCAGTTTTTATGAACCCCAGGTTGATAATTTGAGTTGAGGAGCCCTTGTGAGTTGCAACATTCTCGATGCAATACCATGGCTCACAACTTTTTGGCATCATTGGCAGGGAGGTGTCTAGGTAGATATTGTTTCTACTTAAGCATTGTTTTATGTTTTACATATAGTTTTGAGGAAGTAACATAAAATAAAAATAGAAAAAAATTCCTTCATGCCTTGTAGGAGTAAAGATACTCAAGGGAAATTCTTACCAAAAACCCCCACACCCTCAAGAAGTCAACCTTCACTCTTCTTTGATGACTACCAGCTTCCCTCTCTGACTACAAGGGAGTTAGAAAAGCCTTTAGGTGAGAAACTTGAAATTTTTGAAGAACCTATTGGGGAAGAAGAAGAACCAACTCTACCTACCCAAACTATGGCATAAAACATAGGCAATGATGTTTTCCCTATCAATGAGACCAATGGAAAGGCTATAATGAATAATATAAAACCTACTACCCTTCCACACTTCCATGAATTAACCTACGAGGACCTTGATACCTTCATGTTTCAATTTTTTGTCATCTGTAGGACCTATGATTATGCCTCTAATGACCATAAGCTAAAGTTATTCCCCTCTACCCTTAAGGATGCAGCCTTACATTGGTTTATGAGTTTTCCTCAGGGTAGCATCACTACCTCAGCTTCAATGCAACAAGCCTTTAATAACAAATACAAGGACTACTATTGGTCTAAATAAACCAAGGAAGAAATATTTAGAATGACTCTTGGACTTGATGAATCTTATCTAGAAGACTATGAGGATATATTTCAACTCAGTTATCCAACTTCACTCTTGATCCTAAATCACTCAAACTAGTTCTTCTCTGAGGGATTAGGGAGGACATGTTGGATACCCTCAACATGCTGTCTAGGGGAGATATCTATAATTTATCTTATGATTACATTAAAATTGTGTTCAAGAATCACTCTAGGGTCAATTCCTCTCCTTCCACAACTTCCATTAAGAATGAGATAGGAAACACGTTGGAGGATTTCAAGAGTGAAATTTTGCATACATTTGTATTGAAAATGGATACCATGTAGATCAAAAGAAAACGGTAGGAAGCAAAAGAGGGAACTAACTATTTTCTTCCCAAGATTCTCCAAAAGACATCCTAGGAATGAGTTCCCCCTAAATGTCACAGAGGTCTACCTAGTCTGTGAAAAAAATCATGCAACAAACAAGTTCCCTTCTTTTCCAAGACTAAAAGATGTATATCAAGGAGTAGAATGGGGTTAGCCTCTCATCTTGGGAAGGCTATGATTAGCCACTTCTAATGCTTACATTAGTTGTAGGGTTGGGAACATGACCATTAAGAATGGACATTTGTCTAAACAATTGGTCTTGTATCCTCGTGCTTAGCCATCCATTAAGCATGAATTACCCCTGTGGATAGAAGAGGAGAAATACTATGAACTATATCACACTGCCCCTCACCTAATATGTTATTTCAGCATCATTACAAGAGAGTGGTAACCTAATGAATATGATCTCATTGACCACATCCTTCATAATCAACCTCCCACTCCCATACCCATTGATGAGTTGATGAAAGTATTTGAGACTGATCCTTGGGTTGAATTATTCCCTATTGACTTAAGTCGAGACCATGTCAATATTGTATAGTTTGGCCTATACAAAACCTTAATATCAGCCCTTCTCTCTCAGCCAAAAAGGAATATCAATTGTGCAAAGTGTTGAGGCAAAACTTGGATGCTTTTGCTTTGGACTATCAAGAAATGAAAGGTGTGCATCCCTCGATCTGTACCCACCATATTTACATCAAGGAGGGATGCAAGTCTATGCACCAACCCTAGAGGAGGATTAGCCCAACTCTTAAAGCTATTGTAAAGGAAGAACCACAAAAACTACTAGATGCAAGGTTCATATACCCTATTTCAGATAGTGAGTGGGTATCACCTCTTATTTTAGCTACCAAGAAGAATGGGAAGTGGAGGATCTGTGTGGATTACAAGGATCTCAATAAGGCCATAAAGAAGGACCAATTTCCCTTGCCATTCATTGACCAAGTCCTGGATGGCCTTGTAGGGAAGAAATTATTCTCCTTCCTGGATTGATTTCGTGGATATAATCAAATCTAGATTATCCCCAAAGACCAAGACAAGACCACATTCACATGTCCTTGGGGTACCTTTACTTATAGAGTCCTCCCATTTGGTTTGTGCAATGCCCATGTTACTTTCCAGAGGGAAATTTTGAGTATCGTTCTTGAATTGGTTCATGATTCTATGGAAATCTACATGAATGATTTCACTCCTTATGTGTAACATCCTTGGTTAAAAATCCATGTAAAAATATATAAGGCCACTTGTGGAGTCTCCAAAATGTATTCAAAATATCATCCACTTTCACCTTTATGGCCACCATTTCACTCACATGTCGCAACTCCATGACCATATAACCTTTCATTAGCCTCCATTTTCATAATTATATGGGTTCCATTTGTGTTTTCCAAAAGTTAATGATTTCTAGTATTATAAGTGAGTTAAATGGTTAAAACTTAGAAAAATGGCATATATTTGCTAATACTTAAAAGTGGCTTGAGTTTCATGACATGTGTAGGTCATTTGGAAGCTTCCAAGGCACCCTTATGTGGCCTCCAATGCTTAAATTCGAATTCCCTTCAAGATAGGAAGAATATTTGGTTAAGGTTCAAGAGGATATGTGTCTCATCATTACCTATTTGAGTTGTAACTCTATGAGATTTTCTAGGGATCTAGGGAGAGAATAATGGACCTCCATTAATGAGGTAGTTTCTTATGTTTTTGTATAAATAGGAGAGCCTCCTCATTTCAAAGGCATGTGTAAAGTTGGGGAAATGCTCATGTTTTGAATATAGAATTTGGATTTGGCACCATGCTTATGAGTGATGTTCACTTTGATTTGGTTATGCTTGTATTTGGGGCCTCTCAACTTTCCATCCCTCATTCTTTTGGATTGTCCATCTATAATGTGTGAGATTTATTATTTTTCATAGATTAATATTTATTGCTTTCATAGATTAAGATTTATTTGTTTCATATCTTTTCCTGTGTGAGAGGTTAAGAGTGATTGTTTTTATTTTCTTTCATATATAGAAGTTAAGAATGATTGCTTTTATTTGATTTCATATCTAGAGGTTAAGAATGATTGTTTTTTGCTTTCATTTCATATTATGTGGTTTTGATTCTTCATTTCATATGATCCTGATTTGATAATGGACACATGACCCCTTAGAGTAGATTTCATTTCATGCAATTTCATTTCTGAAAGAGTGGTGTGCATTTCAATTCCTACAAGTGTGATAGATTAAGATTTCAATTCCTACAAGTGTGGTAGATTAAGATCTCGATTCCTGCAAGTGTGGTAGATTAAGACTTCAATTCCACGCACTATAATATAATTTCTTTTGAATTGATTGTTGAATTAGAATAGGAGAATTTGGTTTGTCTTTATTTGGTTTCATAGTGAGATTTATCTAAATTGGAAGTTAATTTCTAGCATATACATTGCACGCATGCTTCGCAAGTTTTACGAAACCCTCGGGTTGACAATTAAATGATAGGTAATTAATTTTCCTTAATGCCACTATTGATGGGACACATATTCCAAGCTGAATGGTAGGAAAAGCATACTAGCGGGTGTTCATTCAGTTTAGTATGGCTAAGGAAATTGGCAAAGGGTTTGGAAAGGCAACAGACATTAATCAGTATTTTATTTATGAAAATAATGGAAATTAGGAGAAAAGGGAAGGGAAAGGTCAAAGGTTGCATGGGAGGAGGAAATTGTAGGAAAATAATGGAAAATGAAGAAAATAGAGACCTCATTGATAAAAAAGGCTTATGAGGAACAGTGGGCATGATGGTGAGTTCAGTTTTGGAGCTCTCTAATTATTCTCTCTCTCTCCCATGTTCTTGGATGCTTCGAGTTTTCTTGGAGCACTCTTGGAGGGTGTGGAATACTTGGAGTTTTGGAGCAATAAGGAAAAGGAAGAGTAGTAAGCGCAAGAGGACATCAGGGTCAGTAGCTATAGCAAATTTTTCTTGCAGGTACCGAGTTGCATGTATGTTTTCCTCACTACTTTTGGCATGCATGTTGTTGGTTGTCATATTTCATGGGCATGGAGGATGGCTAGGATTGACAATGGATTGCCTAATCTTTCCATTTCCTAGATAGCCATGGTGATTTTGGGTTTGCTTTCCTTGTTTTGTTTTGGTTTGTTCTCAGTTTGCTTAGCTTGTGTTGAGCTATTAGTCCTGGAAGCCTTGGTTGGACAAATGCTCTAGAAGCCCTGTAACAACTTGGGTTGAATTACTAGTCCTGGAAGCCTTGGTTTGAAAAACACTATGGAATCCCTTGGTAGGTTGAGTTATTAGTCCTCGAAGCCCTGATTGGAAAAACGCTCTGGAAGCCCGGTAAAATTTGTGGTTTGAGTTACTATTCGTGGAAGCCTTGTTTGGACAAATGCTCTAGGAACCCTAGAAGGCTTGGGTAGAGACAAATTTGATGATGGTTTTGTAATTTTCAATCCTGAGGTGGAATTATTGTTTGATGGTTTTAGGTGGATGGCCTCTAGAAGCCCTGGATGGTTTTGGATTGTTGTGTTCTATGAGATCCCACATCCATGCTTGGAATATGGATGGGGGTGAATGGATGAAGAGAGGATTTACTCAGCCATTCTACGGTTGGGTGGAACGTGGTAGTCCCATACCGCGTTGGCTTTTGCATCATTGATATAAGGTTATTTCTCCTTGCTATCTCATGAGTATTACACTGGTTTATATTTGGATTATATGGTTGTTGTTTCCTTGGTATTTTTGTTCTTATTATGTTGGTTATGAATGTGTATTATGATAGTGGTTATGTATATATCTCATCATGTTTTTACTTGTATATGAATGAAAAATGTAACTATCACCTAATGGATGAAAGTTTATCTAAAGTGATAAGTAAACAATTCCTCATATCGAATCTTAGATAAGTATGAGACCTCGATGCTCAGATTTGTTATTTACACCTCTAGATTACATATTCATGAAATGTTCGACAAAATTTCTGTCATAGCTAGTAGGGCTATACTCAAGGTCTTATTCAAGTAATTGCATTAGTACTTTATTTCCCTGATATCTTACTATTCTGAAGATGTCATTTTATTATGGGCAGTGACCTGGGCTTTGGGCCTGAAAAATTGGCTCAAATCCTGGGTACGTTGGTACAACATTGTGCAAAAAAGTACTTGGATGCTAGCTTGCAGGCCTATGAGAATGTCCAGATGTCCCTAGATGTTGGCATGCCCATAACATGAGAGCCTCTAGAGGTCAAGTGGTCCAAAAGTTTAGTGGGACCCAAGGAATGATTGGAAAAAAGGTTGGATTGGTTCACGAGGGTCCTAATGTTAATGTTGAATGTTTATATGGTTGGTTCCATCAGTTCCACTTCCTTAAAGTGACTTAAGAGGTCAAATCATATCATATTGGTCTCTCATCGCATGTTTATTGCGACTGGGTGGTTTCTTGGGTAGATGTGGGAGAAGGTTGTTACAAAGTGGTATCTGAGCATGGTTCAACAATCAGACTGGATGGACTGTGTGTTGGTCATGAATTCATGTTGATTACATATGTGTTCCTTAGGCTTGCAGTCCATGTGCTTGTTGCATTGGCATGGTGTTGATCATGGTTGTAGTGATGTCACCATGTGAAGGTTGATGGTGTTGTGGGATGTGTCATCATGAGTGTATGGTTGTATATGGATTTATTATGCATGTCGGTGTCTATATGTTGTTATTCATGCATTGTCATGGTTATGGTCAAGAATGTATAGTAGATCAAACATGCATTGTGAGGTCATTGTATGCAATTAGGTCATCAGGATGTCATTGGTATGTTATGATGCTAATGAGTTGGCTGATATATTGCAGGAGTTGCATACCATAAAAGTGAAGTTGCAATATTGGACTTTGATACAAGAGAATTGGAATTCGATGTCTATATGTTGTTATGCATGCATTGTCATGGTTATGGTCAAGAATGTATGGTAGATCAAACATGCATTGTGAGGTCATTGTATGCAATTAGGTCATCATGATGTCATTGGTATGTTATGATGCTAATGAGTTGGCTGATATAGTGCAGGAGATGCAGACCATGAAAGTGAAGTTGTAGCATTAGACTTCGATACAAGAGCATGTCATCATATAGGTTTGTATGTTGGGCATGCTGGTATGTAGGTTAAGAATTTTTATATGCATTATGGTTATGTGTATGTATTTCATTCTATTGATGTTATGGTTACATACATCATAGATGCTAGTTGGTTAGTGTAGTTATATGCACATGTGTCGGATAGTCATGAACGATAGTAACCTATGGTTGTATGCATTGTTGTTGATTGTCTTATGTTAGTTGACTTGATGATTATGTTATATGTGGGTGATGATTATGCTATATGTTTTTGGTGAGCATGTTATATGTTAACTTATTGTTGTTATATGTTATTTAACTTGATGATTAGCGTTATAGAATTAACATATTGATGTTATATCTATCATGCTAAATTGGTTTGGCCTATGCAAATTGTTAGAGTTATGACATTCAGGTATGAGTAAACATATTTGTGACATTGTGTTGTGCTAATCCAGACTAACTATGCCGATGTGATTATTATGTATGAATGATAATTGTTTATGAGTTTATGATGGTGAACATGTTAGCTAATGACTATTATGGATATCATGAACTTATTTATGTTTTATTTGATATGTTGTGAAGTTATATCATGCTAATCTAGATTGATTGTGCAGAAAAGAGCGCCTCCCCTAAGATACATTAAGGTATGAACTTGTTTATGTCATCTGCTTTGTGCTTCATTATTTAATTATGTCGTCTAGTTGGTGTTTGAGTGTTTCGTGTCTATTATGTCATATAATTGATTTATCTAACTTGGTGCATTTATAGGTTTTTGAATGTTTGATTTATTGCATGATATGAGTATGAGTCTATAGGATTGCATGAAGGAATGATCTTGTTTTAAGTTGGTTGTACTAACATATATGTGTTGAGATAGTTGATATGTACTTGAGTGTAGTAGTTGACAGTTGTAGCATTATGCTTGATTACTATGAGTTGACTATGGATTATGACATGATTGTTAATCTTGGTAAATGTTGATTTCAAATTGATAGATATGATTGTCTTGCTATTTGGAACATGTGGTTGACATCTGTGAATAGTTGCAAGGAAACATGCCTAGTATTAGTTTGACAAGGTAATAGTTGATGTGATTATATATACTTAAAAACTGGGTGAAGTGATGGCATATAGTAAGCCTTGATTGCAACAAGGGAAAAAAGGTCAAAGAAATCAATTGGACAAAAATTCCTTGGCTATGTTTGGAAACCCTAATTCCAAACGAATGTTTGCTTTGAATACAGACAGTCTTCTTAACCCTAATTTGTATGAAATTATGGGGATATGTGCTATATTCATGAACATGTATTTGACAGGTATATTAGCTAGTCTCTAGTTACAGGTGAATTTGTCAAGGGAATTGAAGTCCCTCGAGATATGGCATAGATGTGTTCAGTTGCAAGGCGGCGTGCTTAGCACAACAAGATAAGGTAACTAGTGTATTGTTATGTTTATTTAAGCACTGACAATTATGTGTCTATGGAAGTATGATGCAAGGGATTTCATGGAAAAAGAGAGGTTTCCATGAAATCTTGAAGAAATCTAGGGTTGAGCTTTCCTTTGAAAGCACTGGGAACCATGGGGATTGAGTCATGGTGTCTATTGTTGGTTTTGTGATTTTGGTCTTTTGTGATTTCCTTGCACTTGATTTGTATTTTTGTTATGTCTAAGTGCATGATCATGTCACTTTGTTTGTGGTGTTGTATTGTTATTGCTTTTCATGGGTTTCTTTTTTTTTATTTCTTGTGCTTTCCTTTTAAGTTTTGAGTCTTGGGAATTGGTTGGGAAAGATGAAATTTAGTGGAGCTCAGAGAGACTTGACTAAAATTGAGTAGGCAATGTAAGATTCAAATGAAGCTGGTGCATGTATAAAGGAAGTTGAAGGCAAGAGTATGCCAGCCAGTTGGACTAGTTGGGTCCATTGGTCTAAATAGACGATGACAGGATAGTCATGCGAAAGGTAATCAATAAAGATAAGGTGAATGGATTTGAGGCATAATATTCCCTCGCTATGTTGGGAACTATTGTTCTTGATTTTGTGCATGTTGTTCATGGATAAAGGGAGTTCTCTTAACATTGACCTTATGGTATCTAGTAATTACGTTGTTATCATGATTGTGTTTATGTTTATATGTGTCTACATGTATGTATGTATGTCATGTCTGACAGGGTCATCATGGATCATGATTATTTTATGCTAATGATTATAAGTACATATGTATGTATGTATGTCGTGCACTGACTAGATCATTATTATTTTATGTTGATGTTTATATGTATGTATGTGTATCGTTGTCTGACAATATCATGATTGTTTATGCTAATGTTTATGTATACATATGTATTTATCCATGTACCTATGTGATTGTTTGACAGGGTCATCAGGGATCATTCTTGTGAAGGAATGATTTCTTATGCCGGTGAATGACATGAAGAAGTCCCTTGTTTATGAGGAATCAAGTGGGAAGAGTAGTCATGACAAATATATGAGGTCAATATCATTTCGTTATGAGTTGATATTATGTGATTATATTATTTTTGTGTTATGGATAGGCTATATCAAGGGATACATCAGCAAACTGACAGTGGTGTGGTCTGCGACATGCCGGGACAAGCATGGATAAGATACTAGAAGCAAGGTTTCTTGGTAGAGACGATGTGGTTTTGGATGTGTGGTACTAAAATTGTGCATATGTTGTATATGTTGTACATGTTGTATCAGTGATGTTGTGCACATGCAGTGTTATGTATATATATAGTGTGTGTACATGTTGTTTTCGCAATGTTATGTATAGGATGGTACATATAGTGTTGTGTGAATATTGCACATGCAATGTTGGGTATAGATGGTGCTCTGTACATGTTGGATATGTGGTGTTGTGTACATATTGTACTGTGCGCATGATGGATATGCAGCGTCGTGTGCATATGGTACCCTACGCATGTTGGATATGTAGTGTTGTGTACAGATGATGTTATTTACATGTTGGATATGTAGTGCTATGTACATGTGGGGGTGCATGCATGTTGTACATGTGGTGTTATGTACATATGGTGTTGTGTGCATGACTGTACAAGTGGTGTTGTGTGCATGCCATGCATGTGATGTTGTGTACATGTGGTGTCGTGTACATGTCATCCATGTCGTACTATGTACATGTTGTATTATGTATCCATTGTACAGATGGTGTAGTGTACATGTGGTGTTGTGTACACGTTGTGTAGGTGGTGCCATGTACATGTGATGTTGTGCACAAGTTGTGTAGGTGATACAATGTACTGGTGGTATTGTGTACATGTTGTACATATGGTACTGGTGTCCGTGTGGTATTGTGCGCATGTCATACATGCTTTGCTATGTACATGCGATACTATGTATGTGCATTATGTAGTCGTGTTATTGTGACATGTGTATTCATTGTGTTTTATTTTGTGTATTACATGTACTATGTTGTGTTATACACCATGTGTAGGTACATGTATTGTGTGGTATTTTACATCGCGTATAGATTTATTGTGATGTTTTGTACGCTAGGTGTATGTACATATGATTGTGTGGCATTGTACATCGAGTATAGTTGTATGTATGATGGTTTACATTGGGTGTAGGTTTATGTATGTGTTGTTTTGTACCCTGGGTGTAGGTGTATGTGTCGTATGTTAGGTGTAGGTGCATGTACTGCATGGTGTTGCATGTATTGTGTGGTTGTATGAGTGTGATAAACACTATGTGTATGTGCACATGGATGAGGAGAAGGAACTGGGTGTCTTTCGGGTGAGGAAACTAATCTGGAGTGCATATAAAATAAGGAGAAATGTAGAAGCTAAGGATTGATTAAAGGATAAGTATCAGTATTTTTAGTTTTATTATGTATGTGATCTATGATTATGGTTTAAGATGGTTACATGTGATTTATTATTCTGATCTATGATGGTTTTGTTTTGAGATAACCTAATGTGATATGTTTATACATGATGATTTGGCCAAAGATGCTAGTTTTACTAGTTATGATAGGAATTGAACATAATTGCAAGTATACCTTGTTGACAGGCCACCAATGAGGTATGATTTGAAGTTATTTAAATTTATTTTGAATCTAATGGAAATTATGTGCTTGGTCCAAGAAAGCATGAAATTCCTAGTTAGGTAGTTGAAACTAGCAGAAATCATTAGCAACAACATAAAAAGGAATTGGAACAAGCAGCAATATGTTGTTAAAGAACTTCAGGAGTAGGGCCATTGTGGGACACTAGTACCTAATAGTGTCCATTGATTTCCATGATCACGATATGATCGTTATGATGGTTCTAAGGCAGGGATATGACTTGGTTTTTGTATCTTCTAATGCAAGGAAGCCTTGTCAAGGGATGGATTGCCCATGATGGGGGTTGACCATGGTTGCATAGGAGAAAATGGAGGTGAAGAGACACAAATTTGCATGTTAAGGAAATTAGAGGAAAAATGAAGGAAAATGAAGAGAAATGAGACATCAATAATAAAAAGGCATCAGAGAACCAGTTCACTTCTTTTGTCATTTTTGGCTTGAGAATAGTGTTATAGAGAGACATAGCTCCAAAAAGAGAAAGCAAGCAAGAAAGTAGCCAAGCAAAGTAAGGAAAAGGAAAACAGTCTTGGAGGCCAGTGTTGGGTAGGAATGCGCAAATCTGGTGAAGGCAGAGTCCAAGCCAAGCTTGGCCCCCATATCCTACTCCATATTGCAATCAAATTCCTATTGAAAAACTTTATTCTAGATCGGCTGACAGGGAACTACAAAAGATGAACTTCCTATAAAATACTCATCAAAAACTATAATATAATTAGAAATCAGTGTAATCTATGGCTTATTACACTCCTCTTTTGGGGGGTGAAGTACCTAACAACAAAGGATAGACACCAAGGAAGCAACCTAGCTAAGAGGAGTTGTCACAAATCTCTTTGATGTGAGTGATGATGAACAAGACCCTAGAACTTGGAAGGTGTGTGATTGCACAGAAGGGGGTGGCCGGATTGCCCGATGGACTATGTGGCAGAGAAGGGAAGGTCGAGGATGGAGTTTTTTTGGTTATTAGAATTTCTAGATGGAATCAAATGCACATTGGGAGTGTGCCCTAGAACAATGAGTCAGTAATTGTTCACTGAGAGGACAAGTGGCGTAGGATTATAGTGTTGGACATTGAATGCAGACTTGACCTTGTAGTGGATTCTAGACTTCCTTGGAAGTAGCTGAATCCTGGTATTGCTTTGAGGGTGGAAGTGCGAGCCTCTAGATTCCCTTGTTGCAGATGTAGGCATCATACCCTTTTATTTTTTGGTTGATAAAATATGCATATGTGTATATGTATGTATCATTATAAATATTGTATCTAGGTATATTTATAAAGCTCCAAAAATAGTATGCTTATATTTTGGTTGAAGAAAATGTGTATATTATTATATGTGGTTATTATTGTAAATATCATAATGAGTTATATTATAAAGCTCCAATAGATGGTATGTTTGTCATGTTTAAGCATATGGCCATTGCAAATACTGCAACAAGTTGTGCTATAAAGCTCCATGGGTAGTATGTTTTTTTTTCAGTAGTCTTGTTACTTATAAGTGTCATTGAACATTGAGGATGTTGTTCCCCCAAGGGGAAGGATTCTGTAACATCCCTGGTTAAATATCCATGTAAAAATATATAAGGTCATGGTTGATGGGACACGTATTCCAAGATGAATGGTGGGAAAAACATCCTAGTGGGTGTTCATTCAGTTTATTATGGCTAAGGAAACTGGAAAAGGCAATGGAAAGGCAAGAGGCATTAATTGGAATTTTATTTATGAAAATAATGGAAATTAGGAGAAAAGGGAGGTGAAAGGTCAAAGGTTGCATGTGAGGATGAAATTGAAGGAAAATAATGGAAAATGAAGAAAATAGAGGCCGCATTAATAAAAGGCTTCAGAGGATTAGTGGGCAGGCTTGGTCAGTGTAAGCATGGTCAGTTTAGTTTTGGAGCTCTCTCGTTATTCTCTCTCTATCATACTCTTGGATACTATTGTAGCAACTACAACCACCCTCAAAAATGTTTTTCCTTCACTTTGTTTTGGAGCCTCCCTCCTCAAAATCTTAGCAAATTTTCTTGCACTGCTTAGGTACTTGTGTTTTTCAAGTTTAGATTTCACTTTGCATCTTGCGTACACTTAATTTCTTTGCTGACTAGCAACAAGCTAACCCCCATGACTTGGTTTACATCTAGTTCTTGCACTGCATTGGAAAATTGTGCAGACCTAGAGGGAAGCCTTCCTTGCTCTCAAGAATTACACAGAGCAGCCTGACAGTCAACCTTGCACTCCAAAATTGGGCAGAAAATCCCAGAAGTGAGCTTAGGCTCCAAAACTGTGCAGTCCCAACTGATATCTTGTCTTCAACCAGGAAACTACGCAGAGCATGAGAGGAAGCCAAATCCATTCAGCCCAGGAAGTGCACAGAAGCATTCCTTCAGGCATTGTCTGATGCATGTGCCGTCAAGTTGCTCGGTTCCCTCGAGAAATGCACAATTTCTCCATGCATGCATGGCAGCCTTTCCCGAAAAAGAAAAAAGTAAAAAAAGAACAAAAAGAATCCCTAAAAATAGGGATCTATTTTTAGCACTGGGGGTTACACTCAAGTCGATTTTAGAAACTTCCCTTCACTTGTCACTTTTTCCTAGATTTTTTGGCATGCATGTCATAAACCCTAAATCTACCAAATCTATTTAATGAATGCCCCAGATCTCATTCTACACACTCAATCTTGGAGCTCTAGCATTCTCGAGGCATCTAGAACCTTCAGCACAGTCGGCGCAACTTTTCAAGGTAAGTTTTGCTTTTCAAGTCTTTTGCTACTTTTTCTATCACTTTTGTTTCCTTCGCTTGTGTGAGTGTTTTTTTTCACGTTTTACTCAATGACCACTAGCTTTTTAGTTTGTTTTAACTTGTAGAAGTCAAGTTTTTCATTGTCCTTCTTGAGTGTTGCATGCATAACACAATTTTTTTACTAACGGTCATCATTGCAGCAACTCTCCCCACTAGCTTTATCGTTCATCTGTTAGATTTATTCCTCGATTGCTTTTGATAGCATGCATGATTATTCACTCATATCTACACCATCCTTCACTCATGCATTTAGATCTACTCATTTTCAAGTTTCCCTTGGGCAAATTTGGGTTTCCTTATCTCAAATCTTGCTTCTCTCTGCATGCACTACGCACTTCTGGAACTCATGGATCTACATTGGCTCGAGGAATTGCATATAAGTTTCCTGACACTAGCCTCCAACTTTTCTTTGTGCATTTCTGGGAGACAGTGTCTAGTCTTTCCCACTGAGACTGCATAATGTGTAGTCCCATCTAGCAATCAAGCTAGATTGAATTATGCATTGCGCAATTCCAATACACAGCAAGCCTAGCTAGACTATGCTCTATGTAGTTCTATTCAGTAGCACATATCACTGGTAGTTGGCACTACATAATGCATAGATCTAGCTAACAATCCCCTACCTGTGAGAGTCACTACTGTGCAATATTGCCCAATAGTCACCCAGTTTGTTGCATGATTGATCCTTGAAGTGATTTGTGTTTTTAAGCTGACATTTTCTTACCATGAGTGTTTTCTCTATCTCCAAGTACATTAGCTGTTGAGTAGTCTCTCAGCAGTACAAACATCATGGTTTCCAAGAGAGATGGATCAAAGGACACTATAGAGAGCAACACTGGAGACATGGTTGAACAGGTGTCAATGAACTTTCCCATCTATGTAGACATACAATTATTCGTAGAGAAGGTCATGAAGGTCACATGGAAAGAAATAAAGGACATATTTGCAGGTAGTTTCAAGGAAGATCTGGAAGATTGACAAGTATATATAAACATTCACATGTCAAGCTTGCACAAGGTTGCATGCAAGTACAACGTCTTCCTATGTGTGGATATCATTCACTAGGTTGTCTCACATCGCGATCCTAAGACAATGAAATTAAGAAATACCAATGGGACACAATTTGCCACCTTTAGGTCAGAAAACTACCATCATATGTATCACTTGCCGCAGCTGGTGAACCACATGGATGCACAGTTCTTCACTCCCAACAACAATGTAAACACTAGATATATCATGGAGCATTGTGTAAAATATCCGTTGAAGTTCAAGATGAAGCCCAACCAAGTCTACAAGATGAAGTCACTTAGGAAGACTTACCAACTCCTGGTCATCTTCTCATGTTGCTTGTATGGTCAAGAGAGCACAAAGATCTGCCCACAAAGTTGGGTTGTTATGTTAGATCAATTGGAAAATGAAGGAAGGCCTTTCAACTGGTTGGAAATGTTCTCTCTTCAATTGAAAGTGCATGTGTCTATTGCCTAGAGTCCACCTAAGGATGGACAAGAAAGATTCTTTATGTTCGTGTACCTGCTTGACGTAATCTGCGCGCAATATAAATTCCCTGGCATGGGTTTGACATGGACACCATTAGATGGTGTTGCGAACGTCTATTGCAAGTTTCTCTCTAAGTGAAGCTATCAAGGAGTCATGGCATTGTTGTCTAACCACTTCATCACCCCACTGTACAGGATGATATTCGAACATGATCCATCTTGCATGTCCCAAGAAGTGATGCAGGCAATGCTTAACATTACAGATTGGTATGCATCACCCGGTGGCACCTTAACCAGGATGTTTGGCGAGGAGAAGCCTCCGCATGAGCTACCAAGGTTTTCCACGTACAAGCTAGTCATGCAAGAGACTACATACCACATCTCCATAGGGTTATCAGTAGGAATGTACAGGAGAAAGAAGACACCATGGCCCACTCTTCCTTTTCGGATTGGGTTGTATGAGATCAATACCTTGAAAGATGTAGATTTCTAGGCCGATGACTTGAAGAGGTTTGGGTAAGGCACCAAGAGCTTCAATCTATATGATCCCTAATGCATATGCAAGAACCACTGTACAAAGGTGTACTACCCATGGATCCACATGGCATGTCATTGGCCAAAGGAAGATCCGTGGAGGCACTACTACAACTCCTTTAGGCTCAATGAATTGGTTCATATAGCGGTAGAATGGAAAGAAACACTCCAGGTAGTAGCACCATAACAAGAAACAACAACAACGACAATAGTGAGTAGAAAACCTGTGCAAGACAAAGGCAAGAGGGAAATTTTTGATAGCACAGAGGCTAAGAAAAGATACAAGTTCAAAGAAGATCCACTTGTTGAGAATGTAGCTTTGGAGATAGAGGAAAAGAGGTGACAACGCGAAATGAGAGTAGAGAGGAAGAAGAGAGAGAAGCAAAGGTTGGAAGATACAGAGAGGATATTGCAAAAGATGGAGAAGAATATAAAAGTAAAATAAGATTTCAGAAGGATAGAAAGGGAAGAAAGGCAGAAACAGGAACAAGAAGAAGGAAAAGGTGCATTCACAAAGAAAATTGCGCAGAAACAGGTTGAAGAAGCAGAGCAACCAAAAAATGAAGAAGAGGGTGAGTAGGTGAAGGTTTAGGAATTTTCTCAGTAGGTTTAGGAGTTGGTTGAGGCAACCAACATGGATACATAATAGAAGCTACAGGACCAAGATATCGATCTCATGCCAAGGGCATCAGAGGTCATACCACAGTCTCCACCACCTCCAAAAACAAAACCAGTCCCGAGCGAGTAAGGAGAAGTAGTTATCCTTGATGATGATCCAGAGATGGATGTGTACAATTTGGAATTTGACGAGTCACAAAAAAGGATTGTACAAGCATGAATAAAGCATCTTCCGGATGATCATACATCACTTGTGCACACAGAAGAAAGGGTGATTGTACTAGATGTTAGAAGACATCCAGTTGCCATGGCTAAGGCTTCTAAGGCTTATGCAGAAGCTCCGAGTTTGACAGTCAAGTTCTTGATAACAGAGAATGATCGGATGGCGAAGGACTTGCAAGAGGCCACGTAGAGAACAGAGCAGTCTGCAGGATCTGTTATGGCATAAATGAAGAAATAAATACTACAAAGATATCAACTTTGGGGACCACCATATGAACAATGTATAGAATATTTGTCACCATACACAAAGTGGTTTTCCATCTACATGGCCTTCAACACCAGTGTGTGCAAATAGCACAAACTCTCAAAGACATTCATGTTTCTATTACGCACATGCAAGAATGGACAATGAGGTACAAGGGAGCCCCACTTTAGTAGTGTTATAGACATTTTTGGGCACTTCAACCCCAATCATAAATGTCCATAAACTAAGGGCTCCTAAGTCCCTAAAAGTGTTTCTTCACTACCTAAAGGAACAAGGTTAGCTGATTACATCATCTCCCAGAAGTTCTCCACTGAAAACTACTCATAAATGGTCAAAACTGGACCATACTGAAAGCCCAGTGCAGATGGTACGATGCATATCACCTTCCCAGTGTACAAGGTGCAATGCATACTGAATTTCTCCTCTGTAAGGTGTGATGGTCGGGAATGGACAAATGGCAGGGACAAAATGCGAGGTGGAAGATCATGGAATCTTCCAGAAGCTTCCCCTATGACACTTGCCTCTCTATTTTCCACCAGGGATGAGTAAGAGATCATCATTCTCCAAGTGGAAGTAGGAACTATCAGAGAGAAGACACTAATCAAGACCCCAAAAGATGACTCACCTCCCTATAATCATCTATATTTGGATCCCTCATCACAGAGATCCCGAGGCGGGAATTTTGTATCTTATAGAGAAGTGTTGTTGGTTTTCTGGTGTATATTCATAGTGTTGGGTGATCTAAGCTTTGCTTGAGGTGAAGAAGGTTTTTCTAGCTGGAGGATGATGCTAGGTTAGAACATATGGTTGTAATCCTCTTGCTACTTTTCATCTTAATAAAGCTATTCTAGTTTTCCTCCATATTCTTCTATACTTGTTTATATATGCATTTGTATGGTTAACGCACATCTGGTCCTGTGTTATTTATGAATATAGATCTTTGTTTATTCGATAGTAGTATGTTGTTGTGGTTCTTCAGGTGCTCTTTGAAGCTGGGCAGATGAAGAAGAAGCAACGAAGCTCTATCAAGAAGGAGAGGAAATCAAGCGCAAGACTAAGGTTGCTCTTCTTGGTTCTCCTCTTGTCTATTTTCATAAAGGAAAACGAAAGTAGAATTTACTTGTTTGTTTCTAAGATAGCCACCCATCTTAGTGGGAATAGTAGCATCTGAGTGGACACTATTCCCGGTAACAAAATGGCAACTCCACTGGGGAGCGACTAGA
>APFE031158637.1:0-22401 GCA_000404065.3 Pinus taeda | reverse complement strand
GCGAGTTTAGAGATGTCTTTGCTTGGTCATATGATGAAATGCCAGGTATTGACTCGAGCATAGTTGAACACGAAATTAAGATGTATCCAAATGTCAAACCGATATGACAACGGCTAAGGCAGGTGCATCCCAAGAAAGCCATTGCCATCAAGGCGAAAGTTGAAAAACTCCTCCATGCTAGTTTCATTTACCCCGTTCCTCTAACCGTTTGGGTATCAAATATTGTTCCTGTGATGAAAAAACAAGGAACCATTAGAGTTTGCGTCGATTACAGGGATGTAAATCAAGCTTGTCCAAAAGACAACTACCCTACACCATTTATCGACTAGATAATTGATGAATGCACTGGATGCGAAATATTTTCATTTATGGATGGATTTTCCGTGTATAATCAAATAAATATCTGCCCACAGGACCAGTCGAAGACTGCATTCATTGGTCCATGGGGCACATTCGCATATCACAAGCTACCCTTTGGTTTGAAGAACGCAGGGGTAACTTTTCAGAAAGCAATGAACTATGCTTTCCATGACATCAAAAACATCGTTCAACCATATCTCGATGATCTCCCAGCTCATTCGCGAAAGTGGACCGACCATCCGTGCCATTTGAGAGCGATATTTCTACGTTTCTGACACTACAAGATACGACTCAATCCACACAAATCTGTGTTTTGTGTCAATTCTGGTCGTTTACTTGGCTTCGTAGTCTCAAAGGATGGGATTTGTCTCAACCCTTGCAAGGTTCAGTCAATCATCGATTTGCCTCCACCTTCAAACTTGCTTTAGATTAAGAAACTCCAAGGGAAAGCAAATTTCCTCAGGACGTTCATTCCAAATTACGCCGAACTAGTTAAAGGTTATACTCGTCCATTGAAAAAGGAAGTACCCTTCCTTTGGGACCAAGTCGCGCAAGCCTCCTTTGATGCTTTAAAGAAATCTCTAATGTAAGCATCATTAATGTATGCTCCTGATTACCAAAAAGACTTTAACCCGTATCTGGCTACAGCAGATACAACCATAGAAATGGTTTTAGTTCAAGAAGACAATGGAATTGAACATCCTATATATTATTTAAGCTGAAACTTAAATGATACAGAAATGAAATACTCCTATATTTAAAAGCTCGCCCTCGCAGCTGTTCAAGCGATACAGAGATTTCGACACTACGTCCTCTTCAGGAAAACTACCATTTTATCAGATTGCAACCCCATGACTTATATATTATCGCGACAGTTGATGGGGGGCAAATATTCAAAATGGACAATAATTCTACAGGAGTTTGATTTGGAATTCAAAAAATCCAAATCAAAGAAAGCCCTGGTATTCGCGGAGTTACTATACGATCTCCCATCATCATCCAACGATGCAACATCCGAAGAAGCAATCATGGATGAAAATTTGTCTCTGATATCTTCAAGCAATCTGTGGTATGGAGATATAATCATTTATCTCCAGACACAAACTTATAGGTCTAATACCTCATGCTCGGAACAACGACGTATTCGATACCAAGCAAAAGACTACGTGATCGTCGGTGGTACTCTTTACCATCGTGGTATCGATACAGTTCTGTGGAGGTGCCTCACCCATGAGGAGGCCGAAAAAGTCCTGAATGATTGTCATTCATGCGCATGTGGGGGGCATCACTCTAGTTATGCTACGGCGTAGAAAATTTTGTGAGCAGGATACTTTTGGCTAACAATGTTCAAATATTACATAACCGCAGTTAGAATTTGTCATGCTTGCCAAATTTTCGATAGCAAAACCAGAAGACCACCCACACCACTGCAGCCAGTAGTAGCTATTCGGCCATTCGCCAAATGGGGAATAGATTTCATGACATGTAACCCCACCTCGACCGGGGGGCATGGGTATATAATAATCGTGGTAGGCTATTTTACCAAATGGGCTGAGGCGATGCCTACATTAAACAATAACGGTGAAACAGCTGCCCTTTTCTTTTTTAATCGCGTAGTCTCCATATTCAGCATTCCATAGGCCATAGTCACAGATCATGGATCGCATTTTTGCAATCACATGATGGTTGAGTTGGCTGCCAAATTAGGACTATCCCATGACAACTCTACTCCGTACTATCCGCAAGCTAACGGACAAGTTGAGGCAATCAACAAAGTCCTAATGTGCATGCTGCAAAGGATGATCAGAGTCCACAAATGGGATTAGCACCTAATCCTGTACTCGACCTTGTGGGCATACTGGACATCGGTAAGAAATGCAACCGAGTTCACAACTTTTCAACTTGTGTATGGTCTGGAAGCAATCTTACTGGTTCAATGTGAAATCTCATCCCTCAAACTCACAGTCGACCTTCTCCCTAGAACCTCAGAAGAAGAGGCTCATTTCTTGGAACTAATCCAATTGGATGAAACCCATCGTGATGCAGCTTCGGCTAACGAAGTTCATAAGAAACGATTCAAAGCACAGTTCAACAAGAATGTCAAACCTCGCGTCTTCTTAGAAGGTGACGTGGTCTTACTTTACGACCAGGAGTCCGATAAGTTGGGAGAACGGAAATTCAAATCATTATGGATGGGTCCCTATATTGTTAAACAAGTATTAGAAAAAGGAGCCTACGAGTTGATGGACTATGATGGGATTCCATTGGCACAACCTCGCAACGGGTTGTACCTCAAGCGTTACTATGCTTGATTTCGCGTAGTAATCCTCATGCTTTTGTTACATTTTTGTTTTTGCCAAGAGCATTTAGTTTGGTTAAGTAATCCACTTTTTGCATTCATTTTAGATGTCAAACCTACTGGAATCATTCGTTGGATATGTCGATGGAGCAAGTCGTAGTTCGCGGAACCTGTCTTCTGTGGCATGGGCCATTTTCAATCCCAACAGCGAGTTAGTAGGTTTCAGAGGAGTGTGTATTGGTCGGTCTACGAACAATATCGCTGAGTACAATGCTTTGATAGAAGTCCTTTCTAATGCCATCACACATGGCATATGCCGACTTGTCATCAGGCTAGACTCACAACTCGTCATTCTACAACTCATCGACATCTATTCCGTACGAAACCCAACTATCTATCGCATGTTCCTAAGGGTCACAATTTTGGAAAGACAATTCGATTTCATCAAATATCAACATATTTCTAGAAGTTTAAGCACATTAACAGACTCATTAGCAAATTATGTGTTAGATAGACATTTGCAACATTTATAAAAAGAAGCATCACATCAATATATGCAGCAGGATCATGTAACTTAACCAAAATAAAGCTCTGAAAATCAAAAATATATTTCATAACTGTTTATGGTCTGTACATAATGTTCTGTAACCAAGAAAAAATCGGTCAAATGACCCAAAACTCAAAATGCTAGGGGGCTCCCTAGTCTAATGATGCTGGTCATCACAAGTCACCGCTTGTGCAATCATGCATAAAAGCCCAGTCCATCGACTCGACACTCCAGTAGTATGTCGCTGCAACCATAGAGGTAGCTCGTCATTCCTCACATCTGGGATACCAAGAGTAAGACCCTCGATCTGGTCCTGTAGTGCTGAAAGAGTCTCGACCACATCAAGGTCGCAAAGGATGGCCCTCCCAACAGCCTCTCTTGCTGGAGTGGCTGCCAGGTCCCTGCGGCGTACTGCCAGTCGAACTAGTCCAATGTTTGCATGAGCACATGGGTTTTGATTAGTCTTGATCAAAAAACATAAGAACATTATAAAGAACAATGAACAGAGATATGGTCAGAAGAATTACCCATGGCACCCCACTGCTCGCCAACCGGCATCACCAAATCCAGGTCACCTCGGAAATCCATACCAGCATATAGGAACCTGGCATAAACCATCTCCTGAAGATCGAACCACTTGAAGAAGGTCTTAGAAAAAGAAATCTGGAGCTATCCAACGTGCCGAGACATGAGGTCGAGCCATCTCTGCATCCGTGGTTCAGTCGGTGGAGGTAGGCCAAGTGAAATGTACTGCGGTTGCATCAGTGGGATTCTCTCCAAGGTGAAAGCGGTCAAAATAGAACCATAACCAAATTTCTTGGATCTTCCACTTTTCACCTTGGTCAATTGTTCTTTCATCACAAAGAGTATTGCATCACACCAATTGAACACCTTCGGTTCAAGGCATTCCAAAGCATACTGCATGTAAGACCTGTTAGCTATGTGAAGAGTAGAACCACCAGCCAGTCTAGCAAAAGTGAACAGAATGGTCCACAAGGGCCGGTTAGTGGCATCTCGGATATTGATATCGCCATCCGTACTCGGCTGAGATACCTCTCTGCAGTGTCGGCGAACGTACTCCCTCACGGACTCACCCCCACAGGCGGAGCTTGATAATGAGAGAGGGGCACCATGCCTCGATAAACTGGTCAGAAAATAGATGTCCACGACAGTCAAGGGGATCGATTTGCCCCTAATCTGGAACACCAGGTTGATAGGATCCCAGCCATTGAGGAAATATTGCAACAAACTGATTTGTTGCCTCATGCTAGAGATACGGAAAAACTTCAACAAGCCACGGTTCCGTAATGCAACTACTATGCCCGGATCATGTAAAGCAACAATGTCCTCTTCTTCATGCTCGCATTCTCACCATGTAACAACCATTTTGCTCTAATGAATCTCTAAAAAACAAACAAGAGAAGAGGCAGGATCTTCATTTGGTAAAAAGAGGCAAAAGTCCATGAGGAAACTGTGCAAAAAACTTTCCTCCTTGCGCCCATCGCACCCCAGTAAGTGTACTCGGAGTGATGCATACTGACTAGTCAGTGAGAAGATCAGTATGCATTGCACCTTTCGATGAAGGAAGGGTGCGATGGTCCCAGGGCAAGTTCCTCAAACCCCAGAGGCTCAGCAGAACAAGGAAACAGGCTCAGAATCCAAAATGAAAGGCATTCAATTGAAGAGCACAAGTTTAGCTCGTACCTAGTCCAAGCGGCATCAAGAATCATCCACAAAATCTCCCGGAATCTGCTGGTGAAAATCAGGGGGGAAAAGCACCTCCAGAGCTCCCACAAACCAAATTCAAATGAAATGGTAAAATGAGAGGTAAAAGTCAGTTTTAATTTACCTTGCACGTAATTCAAGTAAAATACTAGTGTTCTTAACTCATTTATCAAGCATATGTTTTCATTTCTAATCAGTTTGATGAAGCAAATGAACAGGTAGTACAATCTTTGAAAGGAAAAAATGCTAATGGTGAATCAAAGACTCAATTACCATCATCACGAGCAATGTTACTGCAGGGTTCAAGCTCGTTAAAAAATAAACCCCCCCACGAGCAGTTTTAGCTCATAGTTCAAGCTCGTTAAAAAATAAACATAAGTCATGAGCACATGTTTCCCCCATCGTTTAAGCTCATTAAAAAATGAACCAGTAAATAACGATTGTGAATGCCTTATCGCCAGCTTTTGAGCCTTAGTCATGTTCTCATCATCACCTCCACTCTATTTTTAGCCGATCATTCACCCCAATATGATTGTTTACCCCTTCGAGGAACATCTGCAAAGAGTGATTCTATTAGCCATCCTTGTGACACTGCCGTGATTGGAAAATTCCAAATCTTACTTGGAATCAGCTGCTACTCGAAACCATCACTCACTCCTAGAAAATGAGTCTTCTTTAAGATCTTTTCAACTAACTCCTAAAATATGAAAAGATTGCCAAGCAATTGGCCTCTCCGGCTCGTTGAAGTCATCTGAAGTGCTATCCCTCCTCTAGATTTTAATTTTTTTGGACCTGAGGGATTATTACACAAAAAGATCGAGCGCTTGTCTTGTTCAGCTCGTTAAAACTATCGAAAATTCATCCCTTTTGTATTCTTTTACGCTTTTTTGGACTTAAGGGATTATATGACGAAAAATAATCGTTGGAGTCTCCTTTCCGTTTCTTTTAGACTCTCTAAAATTGAAAGGGACTGAGTCATCTTTGTCGTTAAACTCGTTAAAACCAAATAGCGACAAACTCGTCCGCATGGATGAGAATGAGTTTCACTGTCGCTAGGATCGTTAAAATATAGCGACAGATTCGCCCGAAGGGCATATTATAGAACAAGCATATGTTATCCTCCTCAAGCTTGAAAAAAATAAAGAGGTACTGGTCAGCAATGACTGGGGAAAATTCGGAAGAAAACTTGAAGAAAATTTATTGGTAGCAAGTCGCTCTTGAAAATGACACTTTCCTTCTGCATCCATGCCTAGTTCGGTTGTTCTATTCACTGGTCATCACCATTGGTCCATCACGCCATCCATATTTGGGGTTAACGCTACCAATCCATCGTCAGTGTCACCGATATGTTCAAGAGAAGTCATTTAGACAATTCACCTGTGTCTCACCCACTGCAATACATTCATGCTCCATTCCTTCATGACCGCCACCCTGAACCCTATACCGTCAGATTGTTTTCACCTCCAAAATCATTTGCTTCATTCCATGTCGTTGATGTGGGATTCATTAAGCCCCTCCTGCGACAAGTCACTTCTTGTCGACATCACCTTATTATCCAAGAAGTTGACTTAGGAACAACCCTTTCAGTACTTTGAAGCTTGCATGCCTCAATGGCAAGTTTCTCACTTTCGGCGATAGGTTTACATCAATGGCCTTTGACCGAGAGATTTTACATGGTGTTCGACGCCAAGTCCTTTTTCACACCACGTGAATTGTACTGTAGTACCTTGAGGGTCATTGTCATTATTGGTGATTCCTCTCGTGCCTGTTAACAGTGTTATCACTGAGGTTGTCCCTAAGCTCCTGAAGGGATACGGCCGAGGTAACAACAAACCAATCTTTGGATTGCAGGTTCTAGCCCACCTGCAATCAGAGAGGGCTCTCTCTTAATGATTTAGCTTTGTTGATGATGATTTTAGGCTAGTTATTGGGTTCAGGGGTTTTGATTTTTTGTTTGGATGGAAGATGAATGTGAGCAAGATAATTCCAAGCAGAGAGGCAAGGGAAAGTGTGATAAGTTTCAAACCATTGGGCATGGAGTCATGGATTAAGGCTTGCTGTTGCATTTTCTTGGTCACAAAAGGATTATGGAGCGAGATAGCTACGCATGAAACAATACCAATTTGCTGAAAAGATGGGATGAAAGTCAGAGATGAAAGGCAATCAAGAATCTTTCATTAACTAACAAGGAAAGAGGTGAATGAATGGTTATCTAGGAGCAGTTAAGAATTCCTAAACTAGCATTCATATGTGAAAGAAACATCGTAAACAAGATCATTTAAGTATGCATGTTCATAACTATTCCTGATGAAAACATGAAGAAATTGCAGAAATTGAGCCTAAGGTGCAGCCAAGCAAATCCTAAACTATTCTTCTTTTCTGCAATTTAGATGGTGGATTGATGATAACACAAACATAAAAACTAAACAGAGTTAAAGAAACACTTCTTGAACCATGTAGAAGCACAGGAATTCCATAGTCACTCCTCGACTAGTTAAACACAACAGACAGTTTTAGAATCCATGCTTTCAGCAGTCTTTGCTTATAGAGAGTATCGCATTTACAGTGTGAGTCTCTACTCGAGCAAAATATCAAACTAAAAAATATCAAAACAACCAACCAACCCCTACTCCATTTTTCAGGGTGGTATATATAGACAAAATATCTAAAGTTATTTATTACAACCAACCTAAACAGGTCTGCAGGAAAAAGCTTTCTAAACCTAACTTATGCTGGAATTAACTGTAAGTACATCTTCTTTGGGTTGCGCCAGTGGCAGCTGGATCAAAATTGAGTTAATGTGATGTCCTCTGTGGCTTGGTACACTGATTATGTAATAACTGTGCATTGAGTTCTGGTCCACTGATCTCCTGTGAGTTTAATGTGCAGTCATTTGTGCTGGTGAGCTTTCAATGCTTCCTCAACTGCTTCTTGACTTTCAGGGCTTTCCTTTTAATGCTGGATTTGCCTCGAGCCCTGAGAGAATCTCCTCTGATACACTTTGTCACTCCACTTATACTCTTTGACATGCTTTTTATCTTCATATCCGCTCTGATACTCTTTAACCTCTGAACTTGGTCTCTCTTTGTCTTCAGATACGTTTAAATTAACAAAATCGGGCTTTTTCTGCCATTTTCGGTGCAAAAAGGGCCAAGGAATCAAAATATTCCCTAAAGATTCTCCAATATGGCCCATTTCCCGTAGCGATGTGCGATTAGCGCTTCACGCTAATCGTGCATTGAAAACTGCCTCTGTTTTTCATTCCGAAGCTCCGAAGCTTGACTTTCGCGCTTGCGCGTTTTTCCGTTTTTTTGGCTGCTGACGTTAGCATGACGTCAGTGGTACGACGGATGACATCAACATGACGTCAGCAGTGGGGTCCTCTGTTATGGATGTGACATCAGCATGCTGACATCAGCATGCTGACATCAGCAGGGTGATGTGGCAGTACGGTGAAGTGATGACGTGGTGGGACACAGTGGCAGGTGACGTGGGCTAGGCGCAGGCAGGAAGGGGTGAGGTGGAGCCGACGTGGCGGGATGACGTGGTGCTCCTGTCATGCGAGGGGAAGGGCGGTTTTGGAGTTCATCGGACCACCTTTGGTATGGAGGCAGTTTTTGTCAGGGGCGGCCCGATGCAATGGGAAGCTGCCAGCTGTCCCGGTGTACGACGATAAAACCGTCAGACATCAGGTGCTAACATACCCATACAAAATGGCGCCCGATATGCCTAATAGCCTTCGGATCTGGCGGAGCCGATCTGACGGTGGACGGGCGGAGAAGGTGCGCAGGGTTTAGCAGAAGTGTGCGCACGTTATATTTTAATTTTTTGCGGCGCGGGTGGGTAGGAACTTTAGAAAATGGTGCTGGCGCGTTGGTTTATTTATTAATAAGATATTAATAAATTCCAAAGGAATGTGCGGGGGGTGGGGGTTAGTTTTTGCATTTGGAGAGGGGTTTTTGTGTTTCGGAAGGAGTCCAAACACTAGGGAAGGGGAATTATGTGGAGATGAGGGCTCTTACTAAGGTCCAGGTGACTTAGTAATTCCCAGGAAGATACTTATGGTTATGTTTCAACCAGGGGGAGGGGATATTTACATAGGGGAGTTATTAACATAGTTTTAATAGGGGGAAGGGAAAATAGATAGGGAGTTAAATAATAATGTCAGTAGTTAATATGAAAATGACAAGAAGAGCGCTAAGTCTCAGAGATCTTAGGCTTCAAAGGGGAGATAGGACTTTGCAGAGAAAATATGTACCCTCCTTGGATAAAGCAGATCTTTACCAATTCAAATGATATGGAAAATGATGAACTAAGAGATATCAAGCAGATCTTGACCTCTTCAGGGGAAGTTAGTAAGTGATTTGGGGAATAAAAAGAAGTGAAGTTAGTCATGCCTCGCTTGAAGTCTTTCAAATGGGAACTGCCTGCTGACTGTGATTTGTATGAGTGTTGTAACACTTGAAAATGTGGAATTAATCACAAATCAACATTCTGCAACCTCAAAATTACCTACCCAGCCTACTTACCTAACATTTTTTCTTCTTTTTGGTTTGGGTGCACTTGAACTTGCAAACCCAGCTTTTCAACTTTTTCTTTTCATGTCTTCCTATCTACATCTGCACTTATTTCTTCCAAGGGCCCAGATTAAGCAATTGGGCTCCTTTGATTCTCTACCTATCTAAGAATCTGCCAAGATTAAGCTGTTTGGATAGCTTATTCATTCTCTATATTCTAAAACAGGAAATTGAAACCTAGGGAGACCAAGATTAAGCTGTTTGGACTTCCCTTCAGCTGAAAATTGTACAAAAATGAAATAACTCTTCAAAATTGGAATGCAGTAGAAGAACTTTGAGTAGCACTATTTCATGGCCTCTTTCTTTGGTGACTGTAGCAAATATGGAGCATTGCAACATGCAAAGTATGACATATTTGGCCTGTAAAAATGTCCATCATGAAATATGAGTAACCTGCTGCAGCAGGAGGCTAACAAACAACTTACATCATTGGTTGGTAATTAGGCAATGTCTTTCCATGTTCGACTCTAGAACATTTTGCACATTGATCGACTTGTACTCTGAGTGAAGATTGAATGAATTTTGAAGACCCCGGATCTAGTTTCATCCATCCGGGCTGCGATATATTCAGGAATATAAAGACATCAAGTGTACATCATTTCCGAAGAGATGATCATCCAAATTAAAGGATGATGAGTCCATATCATCAATCTGTCACACAGACGATTGTCTGTCCTATGTACATGAAAATGAATTTATAAAGCTGAGCATGGGAATGCCTGCCTCAGCTAGATCATGAAAAAATGTTGTCAAAATAATGTGTTGTATTGTATTTTATTACAGGTCACCTCCCAGCTCGAAAAAACTTCGAATCCTCATAGTAAAGCATTTCACCCGACATCAGAAAGATTAACGACCTCATGCTTTAGGGGGAAACTGTTATAGACATTTTTGGGCACGTCAACCCCAATCATAAATGTCCATAAACTGAGGGCTCCTAAGTCCCTAAAAGTGTTGCTTCACTGCCTAAAGGAACAAGGTCAGCTGATTACATCATCTCCCAGAAGTTCTCCACTGAAAACTGCTCATCAATGGTCAAAACTGGACCATACTGAAAGCCCAGTGCAGAGGGTGCGATGCATATCACCTTCCCAGTGTACAAGATGTGATGCATACTGAATTGCTGCTCTGACACTTGCCTCTCTATTTTCGGCCAGGGACGAGTAAGAGATCATCATTCTCCAAGTGGAAGCAGGAACTATCAGAGAGAAGACACTAATCAAGACCCCAAAAGATGATTCACCTCCCTATAATCATCTATATACGAATCCCTCATCATAGAGATTCGGAGGCGGGAATTTTGTATCTTATAGAGAAGTCCTGTTGGTTTTCTGGTGTATATTCATAGTTTTGGGTGATCTAAGATTTTCTTGAGGTGAAGAAGGGCTTTCTAGCTGGAGGATGATGCTGGGTCAGAACATATGGTTGTAATCCTCTTGCTACTTTTCATCATAATAAAGCTATTCTAGTTTTCCTCCATATTCTTGTGTACTTGTTTATATATGCATTTGTATGGTTAACACACATCTGGTCTTGTGTTATTTATGAATATAGATCTTTGTTTCTTCGATAGTAGTATGTTGTTGTCATTCCACAGGTGCTCTTTGAAGCTGGGCAGACGAAGAAGAAACGGCGAAGCTCTATCAAGAAGGAGAGGAAATCAAGCGCAAGACTAAGGTTGGTCTTCTTGGTTCTTCTCTTTTCTATTTTCATAAAGGAAAACGAAAGTAGACTTTACTTGTTTGTTTCTAAGATAGGCACCCATCTTAGTGGGAATAGCTGCATCCGAGTGGAAACTATTCCCGGTAACAAGTAGCACAAGAGGATGAAGACATAGGATGAGCCAGACAAAGCACGGATTCAGATGTTGACCTAGAACTACGAGTAGCTCCCTCCGCTCATCCCTAGAATTGAGGCTTCCTATGCATGGATTTTTAGGAGTCTAGATGTCATAGTGCGAATGCATAGGATCCCTTCCATCAGAACCCTCAACCAATCCATGAGGAAGAACCAAGTCATGTTGGATGTCAACAAGTACGTAGAGCAGTTGATGCATGAAGCCACCAGCAATGACTTACAACTCAGTGCAGAGAACATGCAAAAGACACACTCAGGATAGTGTTGTGCATGCTTTAGGATGAGCTAGATAGAGGCTTCAAAACCATATACCTGAAAGCCATGGAGGCAAGAGTCCGCTTTGACAAAGACATCACCAAATAGTACGGGGACACAATAGTGCAGTACCAAGCTTGGTATTAGTTCGTCACTGAATACCATCGCAAAGGAGGTTACCAAGTTAGTATTTCCCCAAGACCCCAATTAATGTTGTTTGTCTTGTTAGGTTGACTCAAGCCTATTTCTGTCCCACATGGATATATGTGGAAATTGTATTATTGTAAATATATTGTAAGTGAAATTCTTAGTGTCATTAGTGGAATGTGAACAGTCACTATGTAATGTGAAGAGTCATGACGATAGTCCAAGAGTCAAAGGGGGATGTCAAGCGTCACCCCCCCCCCTTTGTTATATATAGAACCTCATAACTCCTAGTAGAGGCTTTTAGGAGCCAATCTTTTGGCTATGTGTTGCTTAGAGAAGGCTTGGAGAGTATTTTGACGAGCCTTGGCTTCTCCATAGCATAGAGGGAGTGCATCTCATTGGAGGAGCAAGCGGTGTTGATTGTAATGTTCCACTATTGGGGATAGTGTTTGTCAATGGTGTATGTATGGATGGAACTTTCACTTAATAATATAACTGAGCCAACATGTTTTCATGCATATGTTGTTATTGTAGTTGGACTATTCTGGTTGCTTTAGCAATGTATGTTATTTAACTTAAACATTTGTGAACTATTTTATATGAAATTGTAAGAATCTTGTTGAAAACTTGTTGTTGGTTTAACCTGTCACTTTGGATTGTGGACTATTCCGTTTTCCATCTTGTGATGTCATTTAGCTCATGTGTTCCTTTCAGGTTGTGTACTTTACAAGCTTATAAGGGACACACTTCCTTTTCCCCTCCATGTGATAGAACTCCCATGCATCTCACTTGACTTGCTGCAAGGTCACACACTTGCTTTCGACAAAGATATCAAACTTACCTCTACACGTTATCACACTCAAGGCATTGCTTTACTACTCACTATTGGGACTCCTACTCCAAACAATCCAAGGTCTAGTTGGGATTTATTCTTGGGGAGATCCCCTGACATGTTGGCAGGTCCAACACCATCAACAAATACTTAGATTTTTTTTGGAGCACTCTTGGAGGGTGTGGCATACTTGGATTTTTTTAGCAAGAAGGTAAAGGAAGAGCAGGAAAGCACAAGAGGTCATTGGGATCAACAACTATAATGGATTTTTCTTGTGGGTACCAAGTTGCATGTATATTTTCCTCACTAGTTTTGGCATGCATGGCATATGCATGTGGTTTGTTGGTTGTGATCTATCATGGGCATGGAGGATGGCCAAGATTGACAGTGGATTCCCTAGCCTTTCCATTTCCTAGATGGCCATGGTGATTGTGGGTTTTTTCCTTGTTTTGTTTTGGTTGGTTCTCATGTTTCCTTACCTTGGATTGAGTTATTAGTCTAGAAGCCCTGGTTGGACAAATGCTCTAGAAGCCCTATAACAACATGGGTTGAGTTACTAGTCATGGAAGCATTGGTTGTAAAAATTCTCTAGAAGCCCTTGCTGGGTTGAGTTACTCATCCTGGAAGCCTTGGTTGGAAAAACACTCTTGAAGCCTGGTAAAATTTGTGGGTTGAGTTACTAGTCCCGAAAGCCTTGGTTGGAAAAACACTCTAGAAACGCTAGAAGGCATGGGTAGAGCCCAATCTAATGATGGTTTTGTGATGTTTGACCATGAGGTCGAATCATTATTTTATGGGTTGAGGTGGATGGCCTCTGGAAGCCGTGGATGGTTTTGGATTGATGCATTCTATGAGATCCCACATTCATGCTTGGAATATGGCACAGGGGTGAATGAATGAAGATAGATTTGGCTCAGTGATTCTACAGTCAGGTGGAACATGGTAGTCCCATACCAGGTTGGTTTTTGCATGATTAATATGAGGTTATTTCTCCTTGTTATCTCATGAGTATTACACTATTTTATATTTGGATTGTATGGTTGTTGTTTCCTTGGTATTTTTGTTGTTATTATGCTATTTATGAATATGTATTATGACAGTGGCTATCTATGGCCCTCATCATTTTTTTACTTGTATATGAATTAATAATGTATCTATGGCCTAATGGATGAAATTTCAGCTAAATTGATAAGGAAACAATTCCTCATAGTGAACTCAGATAAGTATGAGACCCCTATGCTCAAATATGTTATTTACACCTGTAGATTACATATTCGTGATATGTTTGAATAAATGCATGTCATGGCTAGTAGGGGTCCAGGCAAGGTCTTATTTAAGTAATTTCATTAGTAATATTATTTTGTTGTTATCTTATTTTTCTAAATATGTCATTTTATTTTGGGTAGCGACTTGGGCTCTAGGCCTGAAAAAGTGGCTCAAATCCCGAGGACAATGGCACAACACTGTGCAAAAAATTCCCTAGACGCTAGCTTACATGCCTGTGAGAGAGTCGAGAGGTCCTAGATGTTTCCATGCCCATAGCATGAGACCATCCAAAGGTCTAGTGGTCCAAAATCTCAATGAGACCTAAGGGATGGTTGGCAAAAAGGTTGGATTATTTCGTGAGGGTCTTAATATTGATGTTGAATGTTTGTATGGTGTGTTTCTGTCAATTCCACTTCCTCAACATGACTTAGAAGGTCTAAAAATATCATAGTGGCCTCTCGTCACATGTTTAGCCCAACTGAACGATTTCTTGGGTAGATGTGGGAGGAGGGTGTTACATTATGGATGTGATTTCCATGAAGCTCTCTCCAATCTATGCAAGTTTTCTAAAAAATGACATGTGATGTAATTAGATTAATTGGAATTATTGCATGTATCAAGGACATGGTGTCCCCAGACCTTCCTTAAAGTTTCTAGAGTTAGAATTAGAGGAAATTGTTTTCAATCCAAACTAAAAACACTTGGCAGACATCATCCAAATTTTCTATCATTATGAAATGTAGACAAAATATATTGTGGCCCTAGTTTTCAAATGGAGATATTGGGCCCTCCCCAAAGTGGTTTTGGAAAATATATTTTAGGAGCCAATATCAAATAAGGAAACAACATGTAAATAAATGTGATGTGGGCCAACCTACCCATTGGGTCACTCGGTGTAGTTAGTCACTCCCTTTACTTCACACCAAATATGCGTTGTTCACCATCAATTTATGTGGCTTGTTAAGCTTTTCCACATGCCAGATTGGTTTGGAAGAGGCATGTAAACGTAGAGGGTATGGATATCTCCTTATTGACACCTTTTTGGCATGCATATCTTGAAATCATTGTATTCATTTTGGCCATGCCTCTCACAACATTCTATCAAATGATCTGGGGAGCATACTCTTAATGCGTTAACATGCCAATGCAATTCTTTTCTCCCTCTCAACTAGCAAAAGATTATAGAGAAATAAACATACAGTCAAAAATTTTAATTATGAGGCATCAAGGCCCAAGTGAAAAAAATTAATTATTTTTTGTTCATTCATAATGCAAAAAACATATGGTTACTACACCCTTTTATAGTATTTTAATGCATTGTTCTATTTCCCTGAGTTGAACAATCAAGGCATTAAAATTAGTGAAAATAACAACATAGCTTCTTATTTATGCCTCTATTAAGCTAACCATACTAGTCTTTGGATGCGTAATTTAACAAGCTATTGAAATACTGAAGTGGTTTTCCCTCCCATAAATATGCTCAATGACTAGCATTCCTACTACACTAGAAATATGAGTAAGCATTAATCCCCATTTTCACCCCCAATATAATATACATGAGGAACAATACTTCCATCTACACTAATAACTTGCATACGCTCATCAATTGAGACATACTATGTTTGGCTAACTACATTAATTTTCTCAAGGCCAAGGCATTTTGTAAACATTTCTTATCTTATAGCAATAAGTGTTGTGTCCACCATATGGAAGTGGGTACTCAAGAAATTTGGTAACTAGCCATTTATTGTATGCTTGTCTACATAGTTTTTGAACGTTGTCAGTGCTACTATGTTACTAGATAGGCCACAATCCATTACATATCTATATGATTCCACTTTGGGCTTGTACTTATTTTGGGAATGCAATGAATTCCACTACTACAAACAACATAACAATCTCTCTACAATGAAACCAACATGGGTTTTGTGGGTGAAACTATTGATTTCAAAAATAGATACTCAACCAAAGGATTCTTGTTGAAGAAATGAAGTGTTGCAAACTACATCTACATCACATTCGATGTAAACTCATTTTTAAAACATCTAACATTGCCAACTATAATATTCAATCATTATGTTCCTAAATGGGCGGGGCCATATAACATATCAAGTGGACTGAGGGAGTTAACTCCCTCATAGTATCAATCCCACTTCTTCACCCCCATGAGCATCACTCTATGTATTGAATTTTATATGTACTATTCAAAATCATGCGAAATTTGGTTTGTTGAGACTAATAATCACGGACATGTTCATAGTTTAATGACTTACTCTAATTAGTTAGTTGATCCCAAAAAAGATATCTAATATGTTACACTGCGAAATCTTGATACTTAAATACATGAATGTTCCATCGAGTCAATGACAAAACCATGGGAGTGGCACTCCAAAGCACCCAATGAACATGAAGTATATCCAGTTCCAACAAATGAGATACATAAATGTTTTATGGAACTCCTCAATCCAATGAGCAAACTCTAGCTACTGTTGTATGACATATATGCATATCCACTACCCAAGCCAACACAGTCAGTCACAAACTAATATAATGTGAATATGTACAATTTTTTATTGTGATATGGCATATTTGGCTCTGCACTCCTGTAAGAGAGAAGCACATGTAGAGGACTCCATAAAATGCAATATGTTAATCACTTGTTCTACTTACCCTCATCGTTATAAGGGATATCAATGGAGAATTCAATTTTATTAAGGAAAACCGCACCATAGTTGGTATTTATACCTCACATCTCAATCATTGAGTTATACAAACTGATCATTGTTAATTAATCCCCACGTAGGCAAAAAATCACCTTTACCAAAGGTTTCTTTGAGAAATTGGTGCTCCTTCACAAATTTAACCCAGCAAAGTTTCCCAAACAGTTTGTAGGCATACTAATGGTAGTTAAAATGGTTGAAATACTTTACTCAACAAACACATAGGCTTTAGCATTTACTAAATAATTTGCAAACATACTCTTAAAAAATTGTGTGCTCTTCCCCTAGTTGGCCCATGTAGGCCTAGTGTTGCAAACTGCACTCTAATACCACTTGTAACATCCCGAACCCTCCTGCTAGGCGATGCCACACACACAAATTTCAACATTTTCAAACATCACCGAAAATATATGCTCATTTTAACCACAACATATAATTTTATGCACTTCGAAGCCATAATTCATAAAAAACATGAAACAACATAATGAAAGACATGAAAATAGAATCAATGATACATTCACATAGAATGCTTCAAGCACTTATCTATTAAAAATTTTCCGGCCGACTGCAAACTTCAGAAGTTCCTCCTAGCTATAGACTTTTTTGCCCCAATTTTCTTAACAGATGGTCACCACCGAACTAGGGCCATGACTCCACTCAACATTGGCTTCTTGAGAAGGCACAAGCCTCATATTAAATGTAATAGGGCCAAGGTACCAAACCTAGTAGCCTCCAACCAATAGGCTCACATTCCCCATTAGCTCACACCCAAGTGGTGCACACCCTTCTCTTCACTTGCAGTTCATCATGTTTTGCCACCACCCTCAAGGCATCTTATTTAGCTGGAAAGAAATGTTTGGAGTCCTACAACTCTAGGAGTTCCCACTACGCTCACAAATCTTCAAGTACCCTCTAGGCCCTCACATGACCAAGACACCAAACCTGGAAATATCTAACCAAAAGGATCACATCCCCCATCATCCACACCCAATTACACACCCTTCTATGCATTTGTAATCTTTTGGGTTATATCACTACTTCCAAGGTGCCTCACTTGGTCGTCTAGATATGTATAGAGCCATGCAGCTCCAAGAGTTCCTATTTCCCTGATAGGTCTCTAATTACCCTCCAGACCCTCATCCAAGGACAATTGTCCCTCCTATTGATGATCCACTAAATAGGGGAGAACACCTTTTTATAGACATGTTTCCCCTTTTTATTATAATAATATTATATTATAATATTGTAATATAATTTCTCATCATGACACATTTTTTCTATCATGGAGTTGTAGCCTCCCATACTCTTTTCATCCTTGGTTCCACAGAAAATAATATGTCGGATAAATATCAATTCATCTAGGCTCACTTTCTCAATCATCCCATAGGCTCTCTAGACTTCAACTTATGAATATGTTGGCCCACTAGCTTAATGCATCATATATACATACACAAGAACACATGCTTCAATGGAACTTGGCTCACCAACCTAATAATATGAGTCCTAGAACCCATTACATAGAAACATTGACCTTAAACATATTAGTAACTTGGATTTCTAATCTAATATATCTATACATATAGAAATGTGTAGGCCTTGATAGAATTTCAACTTGCCAACCTATTCTACATTTTGATTCACCAACGTATTCCACATTCTATCTCACTAACATAAGTGTTACATGTACATGTATATATACAATTTGAGGTCCATTTCAATTTACATTTTCTGGTAGCAGTTACTGGAGTGTAAACAAGAAGAGAAATTAGGTGGAACCCGTAGTGTATTGAACTTGGGAAGAGTTGATCGTGTTTCCAAGGTTGCATTGGAAATGTAGCTGGACAAGCACACCCTATTGGAGGCACTTGAGGATGACTCGTTGGGAATTTTTTTGGTGGACAAGCCCATGATGAAGGAGATTCATAGCTATGTAAGGACGAAAGTGTGTATCACTTTTAAGAGTATGAAGAAAATCCAAGTAGAGGACGCATAATGATAACGAAGATGTAGACGAATAACATGGGTTAGAGATATAAGGAGAGAGAGGTAAAGTAGCGGGAAAGGCTAGGAAGAGATATGGATCAGAAAATATAGAGATGTAGGGAAAGCGTGATCATATGGATGAGAAAATGGAGATGGATTTAATGGCATTTGAGGTAAATGAAGGAGATAGTGTGTGATGATAGCCACAATCATGTGATAACACTAGCGATGTGTGAACACACTAAGGGTTTTTTGGTCTGACTTATGAATTCCTTCTATAGGCAAGTGTATTCCTAATGAAGTTGTAAGACCTATTGTTGGGGCATGCATGTTGCACAGGATAAATTTATGACTCAAGTTGTCGAACGAACTAGTCAGATAGGTATGAGGGTGGTAGGTGTGAAATTTCCATGAATTGCAACTACTAGAAATTTATCTCCTAACTTATGCATTTTATTTGTCTAATGTTAATTATTAATAATGGAAAATATCAATAAACTCACACTCTAATTCTTTACAGATAAAAATGTTGTGGAATATAAAATGTTGGAATTGAGACAATAATGCACACACACACAATGTATAACACCACTATTTCTGGACAATCATCCCTGGAAAAACCTTGAAGGGAAAACCAATTCAACAGATGAGGGTTTTATTATTAATAATCTTCAACAATTCCATAATACAATGATATTCTTGCCTAACACTAAGAAAGCTCCAGAAAATTTTCTCCATTATTCCAATTAGCAAATCAATCTGGAAACTCATTATTTCCTTTGCAAAAACTAACTCAAATTCCTCGAGTAATTCACACTCCCTCCTTCTCTATGCATTGGCAACTGGAAATCTACACTAGCTCAATTGGAACTCGAGCTGCTACTAGAAAGTTGTTTCTACAATCCCTTCATTCACCTATGACTCGAACTAGGTAACTCAATATTCCTCTAGAACCTATTTTCAACAACTGGAAATCAATCTGTGCACTAGATGATTCACGCCTCCTAGTACGACATTTATGTATAATAAAATTTTCCTTTCCCTAAATTTGAGAATACTATAAATCTCTGTGGAAATATCCTCTGGAAATATTCTCTCAATTGTTTTCTAAAACATCATTGTTCGATGTCTCCCTAGCTTCAATTGTGCCCTTGCTAAATTACTACAACTGGGTACTTGAACTACTCCATGATTAATTATCTTGTGTGTCTTCTCCAAACCGCATTGACTTTCTCTTATAATCTTATGTTGGAAAACCAAAAACCATGTTCACATCTCAATCGATAGCTAATATCATCTTGACTCCATCAATTCAAATTTCTAGAAGTCTCTAGAGAAAAATTGATTTCCCTCAATTAATCCAATTCAATTAACCTGTTTTCCTAAGTTAGAATTAGGAGATATTTAATTATTGGTCAATTAATCTAACTAAGATGTTTCTAATTCTTTTCTGACAAAAACTAGAACACGTGTTCATTGCAACCAAAAACTAACACACCTTATTAAGGAAGGTGTTCTCCACTACTCCCATTTTCTCTTTGAAGAATATAAACTTGGACCTTCCCAAAGCCTTTGTGAGTATATCAACAACTTGTTGATCAATGGGAACATGTTGTAGCCGAACTAATGCATGATTCACACAATCTCTGATGAATTGGTACCATATGTCGATATGTTTTGATCTATTATGGAACACTGGATTTTCAAAGAGCTTGATGAAACTTTGATTATCATAGTAGATATTTTTTGAATCCATCCTTTGACCAAGTAAACTCACAAGAATCTTTTGAATCCAGATAACTTCGCGTGTGACCATGCTAGCTACCATGTAATCAACTTATGCAAAACTCAATGCCATGGAGAATGCCTCAACCCATACTCAATTGTTCCATGCAAGTACCTCAAAATGTATCTCATTGTTGTCCATGTTGGGTTGTGTTATATCCTTTCCATGACTAGCCCACGTAGTTAACCGGAAGGCTAGAAGGGGGGCATAGCCCCCCCTTTTCGTTGTGCCTATTGCGTAGCAGGGGGAGTCATAGGGGCTTTGAGGGGTGCAGGTAACCCCACTCTATGGGGTCTGGGGCAGCAACCCAGAAAATTTTGGTTTTGGACCCCATGTTAGGTTGGGCGGACCTACCTATGGTTTTGTGCATGATTTTCGCACATGGTTTTGGATGCGATGGTTTTCGGTCCATGGTTTTGGACGTGATGGTTTTTGGTCCATGGTTTTGGACGCGATGGTTTTCGGTCCATGGTATTGGATGCTTTGGCATTTATAAATATGTATTGTAACATTGAAAGGAACATAATGAAAAATCAAGCTGGTAGTCCCAGTTTTGGGATCCAGGGGAAATCTCTGTGTATATTTGTTTTACGTGTTATGCTCTTGCATTGTTTATTTCTTTGTTTTAGAATTCATATGCAGGTAATTTATGTATGGGGTTAAAACCTACATTTGGTATCAAAGCTGTTTGGATTCAAGGGGACGCCTTTGTTGCTGAGGGGTTTTGCTCAGGCCTGTGGTAGACCCTGTTTAGTGGGAGATCTGTGAGATCAATTTTGGTAGTGAAAGAAGATGGCGAGTAGTGCAAAGATAAAGATCGAGAAATTTAATAGTCAGAGTTTTGAGTTGTGGAAACTCAAAATGGAGGATCTGTTGGTGGATAAAGATCAATGGATCATGGTAGATCCGAGTACTAAACCAATGGGAGTGTTCGATGAAGAATGGAAGAAGTTGGATTGGAAGGAAAAGAGCACAATACGATTATGTGTCTTAGATTCAGTATTGCTAAATGTATCAGGGGAAGCTATGGCAAAGGCTTTGTGGGATGAGTTAGGGACTTTGTACCAATCTAAGTCTCTAGTGAATAAATTGTTCCTACGGAAAAAGCTGTATAACCTGAGGATGAATGTTGGAGACTCGGTGATAGATAATTTGAATGCATTTAATACTGTGATAAGTTAGTTAGCATCTACTGATATTAAAATTTCAGATGAAGATAAGTGCATCAGTTTGTTGTGTTCTCTACCAGATTCGTGGGATAGTCTGGTTATTGCAATAAGTAGCAATGCAACTTCCTTGCATTTTGATGAAATAGTCTCATCCTTGCTGATAGAGGAGATGAAATGGAAAAATATGGAGAGCCAGAATGGTGATTCCTTGTCTATATGAGAATGGTCCCAGAACAGAAACAAAAATAAGTCATTGAGTGGGAGAACTAAATCTAGAGGGAGATCTAAATCTCCAGGAAAACCTGTAAAGGTGGTGTGCTAGAAATGTGGAAAGTAAGGGCACTACAAAAGGGACTATAAATCTAAAGCTCCTGATAAAGGAAAGGTATCTAATGATGCTCCTTCTGCAGAGTTGAAAACAACCTCAAATGAAGGTGGGGATGTGTACTTGGCTTCTTCAAGTACACATGTAGATCATGAGGCATGGTTGATTGACTCAGGGGCATCCTTTCACATCACTCCCCATAAAGAGTGGTTTTGCGAGTATGAGAAATACGATGGTGGTGATGTCTTCTTAGAGGATGATAGGAAGGCTAGAATCATTGGTCATGGAAAAGTAAAGTTGAAGGGTTAGAACACTTCTAGGTGTTCTGCATATTCCCACATTAGCCATAAATATGATTTCTATAAGCAAGTTGGATGATGCAGGTGTAAAAATAGTGTTCGAGAAGGATACCTGCAAGATGGTTTGGGGAGCATTAGTATTGATGCGGGGAGTTCGGATTGGAACTCTGTACAAGCTGCAAGGTAGCATGGTTGTTGATGGGTGCAACAGTTCTGTGGTTCCTAAAAGTGGAGCAGAAAATCTAGTGGTCTCT
>APFE031158633.1:0-11117 GCA_000404065.3 Pinus taeda | reverse complement strand
TATCAAAAACCTTCAAGACATTTACCTGTAAAAACACAACCCCAATCAATAATATACATATACCAAATCAAATACAAACCTCTGGGGTCAGTCTAGATGTCGCTCCTTAACTTCGTAGGACTATCAACTGAATCTTTGATAGAAGATTCCTCAATTATGTACTTTCCTTTCCTACTTTTCATGCAACAACATATCCTCTAAAATTCATTAACAAAATCCAAGCTATGCCCTCCCTCTCAACCAGGAAGAATCTCTTCATTTGGACTCCCTCTTAATCTTAGGGATATCTCTTCTATGTAGGCTTCCTCAGGGAGATCAACTTCTTATTTTCGTCATCGGAGAATATTTTACCAATTCCAACCATTTCATCAGAGTTATTAGCATCCTCATCATGTTTGTCACATCAACGAGCATCTTCGCCATATTGAATATTGTGTACCTAATCAACATAGATAGAAAGCACAACCAAAACTATAGAAGAATGAAGTTATCCATATCATAATCATGGAAGCATTTCAACTTTATGCATATCAAATAGCCAGACTTAATTGCAAACAAGAGACATATACTCTTCAACATCTTATTAGGGACTTTGTCATAAACCCTAGACTACTTCATAACAACTTTCATTCCATCTAGGGTTTCAATGTTTCTTTCAAAGGTATGACATATATTACTACAACATATAGCAAACCCTAGAAACAATTCAAACAAATACAAGGAATCTAACAACCTTTCAAAATTCATATGCTAGATTTCTTACTAGGGTTTTGATACAAATCCTAGATTTCATAGAAAAGAATCAATCAAAATCAATCATAGCTTAGTCATTAACATGACCAACTTCCACTAAGGTTAGTTGAAAACCCTAGATTTTCAATCAAATATCAATCCCAACCAAAACTCAGATTTCAACTATCATAAATCTCAAATCATCATATTGTCATCATACATTAGAGATTTTAATTCTACTAAGGTTCAACTCCAAAACCCGATAATTCTTTTTTCATAATCTCAACAATCAATAAATAGATCTCAAATTGTTATATCACACATACTAGACAATTTAACTATTACTAGGGTTTAGCTGCAAAAACCTTGATTTCCAAATATCATCATCTTAGAATCTCAGGCAAGGACTTATATTAAATCCTAAGACTTATTACCATCAATAACCAGGTCAACACACATATCCAGGTATTCATAATCATTCATAAGCATATCATATGTCTGACAAAATTAATACATCTTACTTAGACCAGGCTAGGGTTTCGACCAAAAGGACATATCTATATATACCTAGGGTTTCATCATCATTCAAAGGCATTTTATATCATGTTGTCAGTCAAACCCAACTTCACAAGATATCAAATAAGAGTTAGACATACACCAAACTTGATTTAAACTAGGGTTTGATTAAACAAACACACACATACCAAGAAATCATTTCTAAAACACTATAAGGGTCTTTCTTACACATTCCACCAAACCCTAATGAGTTTATAGCAAACCCAACATTACCAAAACTTCATAGGTTCGTGATTTTAGACTTTATCATTCAACCCTAATAAGTTAGGCTTTCCTAATCATACCAAAATCACAAACATGACATCATCAATAAAAACTTCAAACAACATTTCACAATATGCCTAAGCAGTTTAGGGTTTCAGACATTCACATTAGCATAACCTTCGGTTAGGGTTTTCTAGGACCTATCTAGGGTTCTTCAAAATCAGTTAAGAATATGAGTGAGGTGGGTATAGATTTATCAAGAGACGAATCACCCAAATCAAAAATCATTATGATTCAATATAGCTAGACATAACAATGTTAGTAATATACTAACAAATGAATAAACCTTTAATATAAAGAAATCAATGTATTATAATTTAAGGCATACCTTTGTTTCTTGACAAATCTTTCCTTGGGTGGCTTTCTTCCACACTCCTTGAGGATATAGTAGATGTCTTCCTAATCAAGACAATAGAGGGAGAATGGTGATTAGTATACTTAAACAAGTACATGAAACCAATAACTGGAAGGAGATGAGATACTTATCTTTGGGAGTTGTTTGGGGCTCCCTCCAAAGTTTGTGGGATACCTACAAACTTATAAAAACAATAAAAATGTCCTTTCCAAAATATGTTATATCAGATTCTTTCTTTGGGTCTCCTTCTTCAGCAAATTTAGCATAATTTGTATCTCTCTTCATGTTCTTTGGATTGTCAGGACAATCACTCTTGTAGTGACCCTTCTTATGATATTGATATCACTCTACCTTGGACATGTCAAATTTCTTCCTTGGTCCTTTTGATTTCCTTCCTTTGTGTTGAGCAATGTAGGCATTTGATACTCCTTCAGGATTGGCTAATGAGATCCTCAATTCTTCCTAAATGAAGGCAGTCCATAGTTCTTCAAAAGTGGGAGCTTCCTTCTAATTGTTGAGGCTTGCAGGAAAAGCACCCCAAGAGGATGGAAAATCTAATAGGGCAGTGATCACGAGTTCTTTATCTAGAATAATTTCATAAATGGCCAAGATATCATCCCTTATTCTTGATATCTTCACAAAGAAGGATGCCACTTTGTCTTCTTGAGTCAACTTTGTGGTCCTTAGCTCATTCTTTGAATTTGCTACTTGACCAATGTTCTTAATAGTAAATAACTTTGATAAGACTTCATACATTTCCTGAGCATGATCGATGTTAGCTATGAATGGGACAAGGTTGTCCTTTATTCCTTCTACCATCACAGTCATAGCCACCAGTTCTAGTTCCCTGAATTTCACTTTGTCATCATCATTGTAACTCTGTGTAGGTTTCTTTACTTTTTCTTTGACCAAGTCTAGTACCTTGTTCTTTTCAAAGATGAGGTGAATCCTCTTCTTTCAGGACCTGTAGTTTGAGGCCTCTTCATGTTTGTTCTCTCCCTCGATTTTGTTAGACATATTCCTTGAATATAGTAGATTCCTTCCCTGAGATAATCCTTTTGAATAGATCCTTGATCAAGTTCTTGAGACTGACTTTCTCTTCGTTCTTCACCAAAGCTCTAATACCATGTTAGAAAATCAGAAAGGCAGAAAGATTTGCTTATTCTTGATAATTATCTGTGATGTTTCTTATTATTACAGTTCTTTATATCTTCTTTATTTTAGTTCATTAAGCAATTACCAAAGAAGCAACACATAAAACAATAGACACCATATGCAAGCACGGTGTCAGGGAAAAACACCCCTCGAGGGGAAAACCCAGTCAATTGTATTCTTTGAGACTCTTCACCCTATACCAAGACCAGACCTTCCCTCCACACCAAGTCAACCTTCCATAATTTCGACCCCTTTCAAGCAACTTCAACTTGCCAACACCTTTCGGCAACTGGCAGATTCTGAAAACAATGAAACTTGGAAGACTTCGATCTCCCAATCCAGGACACGAAACAGAGAGAGAGGCACCAAAATTTCAATTTTTCCTTTCTCCTTATACTCCCCCAAACTCGCACTTATTTCGGCTTCCCAACAACAGACTTTGCATTTTTCCCAGCTAGAGAGATATCGAACTTCTTGTGAGAGATTGATGCTCCAAATGACTTTGACTAGCTTGTATTTATAGACTTCTTGTGGGTTGAATTAGGGTCCTTAGGCCGACTTGATCTCTCTTCTAGGCCGACTTGGTGTGGAGGATACTTAAATCATATTTGACTCAATACTTAACCTTTTTACATAATTCAAAAGCCCAAGAAGGGCCTCTTTAAAAGTAAAATGACTTTATTGACTCAAAATAAATCCTAGAGGTCCTCAATGGGGACTTTTACCTAAAACAAGGTGACCCAAGCATGAAACCCATTCCTTAATAAGTCACAATAATAATAATAATAATTTTCTTTATTCTTTTGATAAGTACATTACATGATGAAGCAAATACATTAAATGAAGACTGAACCTAGTTACAATTTCCAATAGGCCTTACGTGGTGAACAATAACCCTCAAACCCAAAACCCTTTAAAACACCATCCACACAACTCTTTGGGGTTTCGAGCTTCCCAGCTTCTGAGGTGGCCCCTTCTGGCCGCCTTCCCTTGCCTAATGGATTCGGGGAACAAAGAAATATTTGTCACCATCTCTCAACAAAACCTTGAAGCCCATTTTCCCACTAAGTCCCTGAAACTAATTTAAATTATCTTCTACGCTTCCCTCTCATTCTGACCAATTGTGTGAAGGGAATCTATCTCCACCAACCAAGAGCCTCCTTTGACTAAGCTTTTTACCGTTTAGGGGATAAGGTTAGCCTAACTTCTTCTATAAGCTCATCGTCTCCTTCCTCGAGATTCCCTTCCTATTCCCACCATGACTTGGTCAAAGACTCTTGACTCTACATCGCACAGTGTCTTGGACGAAGAGCTCGACAACCTTCCCGATTACAAGCTTCATTTTTGCACAGGCTTCTCTGATCTAACCTTGTCGAGTATGGCTCCTTCTCATGAGTCAAGTAGACCCGCAGATGTGCTTCACAATGTCACAATGGTACCCTTGGTTGCATACGGTGATTTATGACATTATCCCTCTCGAGCTTGAGTGATCAATTCTCCAACGAGTTCCTGGCCTACGATTCTTCCCATCCCACGGGGACTAAATTCCACTCTGGGAGGCATAGGCGCTCCTACATGGATTACCTACCACGGACTTGGCGCAGACTCTGGAGAGGTTCCTACCTTGATTGCCACACGCTGACGATTCCAGACCCTGTGTCGGGCCTGCAAACAGCTCCATGTCGATACAGAGAGCCATCAGGTTCCTCGACTGTCATCTTAAAATGCCAAAAACAACAATCCTTCCTACCAAAAATGCAAGGCTGAAGTACATTCATGTAAAGCTGGTGACTCGACTGATACCAGGGAAAACTCCCTTTGACATTAAGGCAGTGCTCATTGTGAAACATAACAACTTGTAATGTGAAAACGAATAACTCACAAGCGAGTACAAACACTACTATATATAGGGCCTTTCATGTAATATTATATTAATAAAAAGGGTCTGAGAGCCCACTATTCTTCAAGTGTTAATCCAAGCTCTCATGGCACGACCATGATTTGTAACGTGTTCTGTCTTTTTCTTAATGAGTTATTTATATGTTGTTTCTCACACAACTAAGCATATGCATGAATCTAGACTTGGTGCAACATTATGGCCTAGTATTCATTACCATGTGATTTATTATGCCTTTTATGTGCTAGATATTCCATGCCTACAATTAGAAATTGTTACACATATTTCACTTTTAGATTTCTCACACATATATTCATGTATTCAACACATACACATACATGTATACAAATCACATTAACATATTCCCATGAGGAATGTATCACATATGCGAGTTTCAGCAGTGCAATGCAGTCCCTAAGTTCAAAACCATTATCCATAACACAATAACATGATTCATTGAGAGTTAGATAGTATACACAATTACTTATCTTAGAACATGCAAGGAAACTAAGTTTGGGACAAGTTCTCTCCACCCAACCATAGACAGTTGCAGTCACACTTACTTAGAGTCGTCACCCCCGATCCAAATTCCAGAGTCTGGGGGGTTTGCTTGCTTCGAGGACTAGCACACCAATCTGCCACTGATTTCTAGATTCCAGAGGACTTCCTTCCTCAATCCCACCAACTAACAGCTTCTTACTTGGTTGAAAACAGGAGTCTGTAGATGCCCAACCTCACCCCCAAGTGCTCACATAGTTATTCACCCCCTTCTAGGGAGTCCAAAATTCACTGTACCATCACGAAGGTAACCACTAGTCTTCATTCTAGTCTTCCTCCGCTTTAGCTTTAGGATGACATCTACACAAGTTGTTACAGGGCTCTAGATTATGTTATCTCAACCCACAGCCTCAAGGGGACTCAAGTTGTTACAGGGATTTAGAGATTCCATCCCAACCCACAGCTTCGAGGGACCCAAGATGCTACAAGGCTCCAGAGACCTATGTCTCAACCCACAGCCTCCAGATACCCAAGGTGTTATAGGGCTCTAGGGATTCTATCTCAACCCACAACCTCTAAGGACCTGAAGATGTTATAGGGGTCTACAGACTAGCATTAACTAAACCCACAACCCCAAGGGATCAAGAGCCAGTCCCCTTATTTTTTCCTTTTCTATTCAGTGTTGCCTATGGGAAGCTTGTGTTGAATCTCACCTCATCCGTCTCTCTATTTTCCCTCTTTTTTTTCTTCTTCTAAATCTCTCCTCTCTCTCTCTCTTTTCGCGTCCAACCTTTTCTTGGTCTTCTCCTCGGTCGCCATTATTGTTGCGTCCTTCCTAACCTGCAACGTGCAATCCCTTCAAAAATGCTTGTCCTTTCTTTCTTGTCGTTGTTTCTCAATCAACATGGGCCTGCATACCTCCTCTTGCATCTCATTTAATTTCAAGAGCTCCCTTTTCTTCAGATCCTGCACCAGCAATCCTTTAATGGTTGTCTTGCATTTCAAGTTTCTCCTTTGCACAAGAAAAATTCTATCTAAAGCACCAACCTATACATGATATAAAGAAATGAATTGTAGCAACATCTAGAACAAAAAGGCTGCAACATTCATTAATAATTACAAAGACAAGTGTTGTCACGAAAAAAGCATTCACACTAATTTACAAGAAATATTGAGCATCCACAACAGCACGGTTCACATTTAGATGTTTATTACCATAATGTATATGTTTGTTATCATGGTGAAGCCACCCACACAAATTTTGTGGTAATTTTAAATGGCTGAAGTTATGGTGTCATAGCTTTCATTATTCTTATTTATTTTACTTGTACTTAAGACTCAAAATGATGAAAAAGATTTGGTAATACATGTGATAAGTTCAACACCCTTGGTATTACTATATACGGTATATAGCATACTTATAAATTCCTTTAATGTCAAAGCTAACTCATAAAATGATAACAAATACATCGAAAAAAAATTGCTAGAATGAATTGGAATGGATTATGCACTTTAGGGATTTTATTTTGAGTATATGCTATTATCCATTTATATTACTACTATTTAATTTTAGTTTATGTAGAATATTTTATGTTGTCTGCATCAAAATATATTCTAAATATAACACAATTACTAAACATAAACCAACACAAATAATATAAAAAACAACTTATAAATATAACAAGATATTAAAACATTTATTGCTGTATTGATATGAAAACATAACAATCCCCTGGCTTAGGGCAATTCCCAAAGAAATGAATAGCATCATAACCACTTTTTCTCTTTGCATTCATCGCTGCAGTTCCATGGACAATGAGGTAGAAAGGAGAAACTTGAAGCACTGCTGTTTCTGGATCAAAATTTAGTTGGCATACTTCTTTTTGAGTCTCCCAATTTATCACAGTTCTTCCTTCCGAACCAAATTTATGTTTTTTAATAGCAAAGATTTAGAGAGTACAATTATGCTTTGATCTCAATGGGAATTTTTGTGGCGGACTCTTAAATCAACTCAAACCATGGGGAGGCAATGAAGGGTGTCACCAAAGCAATGAGGCAAATGAACAGGCAGATGAATTTACCAGCATTGCAGAACATAATGCAAAAAATTGAGAGACAAAATGAACGGATGGAAATGGCTACAGAGGTTATGGGTGTTGATGATACTTCAATGTGTGAAAAATATTGTAGATACATAAATATAAAGAGAGTGACCCACCTTGATGTTCATGCAAGGTAATTTTAAATCTCCTTTTACTCCATCTCATGCCATTGATTCCTTTTCTTTTCTTCCGTTGGATAAAACTTTAACCACACTCCTCCCATTATTCTCGCAATCAAGAAATCCTGGAGCCTCCCACTGGATGCCAGAACTCTTCAAAGTGGAGTCGTTGTTGTCCATATCTGTGAAGGGCAGCATAAGACATCATGTTATTGAACTTGCAGCGCCAGCAATAGCAACAGCAACAACAACAACAACCTTCTTGAACAGCAACAACAACAGCAACCTTCTTGAACAGCAACAACAACAACAGCAACCTTGTTGTTGTTGCAGCGCCACAACAGCAACAACAACAGCAACCTTCTTGATGTTGTTCTTCCACAGCCGCAGCCCCGGAAACAACAACAGCAACAGCAACCTCAACCTCCTTGATGTTCTTCCGGTGTAGCCGTTGGATAAAATTTTAACTACACTCCTCCCATTATTCTCACAATCATGAAATCCTGAAGCCTCCCACTGGACGCCAGAACTGTTCAAATCCATTCCACTTTGGTGGAGTGGAGTCGTTGTTGTCCATATCTGTGAAGGGGGGCAGGATAAGACATCATGTTGTTGAACTTTTAATTAATTCAATAGAAAAACGTAATTAATTCAAGAGGGCATTGCATAAAAATGTATTGGAAACATAAAACGTAATTTGTTGGATCAGCGCAAGAGGAGAAGGACGTCGGTCGAATCCCTTGTTTCTCACCTCTGTATTTGCCTGTGGCCCTAATACACAAAAGGAATTGTAAGCAGCCAGGGATCGGACCAAAGTGTGGACCAGTGAAATAATAACTAGTATCAGAGCGGTAATGCTCTTGGGCAGTAGATCTTATTGTTGGGCAGTAGATCCTATTGTTTGGCATAATTTTAGTTTCAACTTTTTTGTTCAGAAGAAAAAACAATGATTTTCATTAATGGAAACAAAAGAAGTTACATATAACAAGTTGGGCAGTAGATCTTATTGTTGCCAAAAATAAATAAAAGCTATACAATGATTTTCATTAATGGAAACAAAAGAAATTACATATAACAAGTTCGGCAGTAGATAAACCAAAACCAAAACCAGGAATAAACAAAAGCTACACAGTGATTTTCATCAATGGAAACAAAAAAAAGTTATATATAACAAGTTGGGTAGTAGATCTTATGGTTGCGAAAACCAAAACCAAAACCAAGAATAAACAAAAGTTACATATGTAATAAAAAAGCTCATTATTCTAACAAGGAAGTGAAAACTAAACCACATCTATAATGGAACAAGAAGACAAAAAGCTCACTATTCTAACAAGGAAGTGAAAACTAAACCACATCTATCATTGAACAAGAAGACAAAAGGTATCTAAAGCCCATGGAACCAAAAAAAACAAAAAAGTGATCAAAGAAAGATCTTGACAGTCGAGACAAGTAGAGAGCACTTCATAACTTACTTTCCATGGTGATGCTATATCATTCTTTTCCTCAATCTTTTTCTCGGCCTCCAATGTTAGGAGAAATAATGCATCTCCCATTATACAACTACTCCTTCTCATGCGTGAGTACTCTGTCAAAAACAACATCAATCTTTGCATCCTTTTGTTGAGAGTAAGACAGAGGTAGCTCTGCTCCCTCTTCCTTAGCTACTTCTATTTATATCATTAGGGCTTCGTTATTAGGGTTTTGTTCTTATACGTATTTTTACTTTTTATATATATAATTAATAGGAATGATTTTTCTAGAAACTCTACAGATACATATATCTATGTGGCAGTGGGGTTTCTAGAACAATCATTATATATATTATTATATACCCATAGCCTAATTAATAGACTAAATGAACTTTTTCACGACATTTTTTCAGGTTAGTTTTAACCAAAATTCATGAGAGATTTTAAAAAAACCAGGTTTGAACGAGATTGTCTAGTTAATTTTAACCAAAATTCATAAGAGATTTTTTAAAAACTGGGTTTCAGCGATTCGGATTTTTTTCTGGTTAGTTTTAACCAAAATTCATGAGAGAATTAAAAAAAAATTGGGTTTGAGCCAGATTGTCAGGTTAATTTTACCCAAAATTCATAAGAGATTCTTTAAAAACCGGGGTTTCAGTTATTTAGATTTTTTAAGGTGTTGAATCCATTTATACATTCAAAAATGTAATTTAAACAACAAAAAATAACAATTTTGCTTGAAATTGTATTGTAATTTAAACAACAAAAAGTAATAATTTTGCTTGAAAAAAAAAATTGAAAAAAAATAATTCTATCTATATTTACGCTAGTAGTCTAACTAATAGACAAAATGGTCATTTTCTGAGCATTTTTTCTAGTCAATTTTTCTAGGGAAGTGGGATAGCTTAATGACCATTTTTTCTAGTCAATTTTTCCAGGGAAGTGGGATAGCAATTTTTCTAGGGAAGTGGGATAGCTTAATGACCATTTTTTCTAATCAATTTTTCCAGGGAAGTGGGATAGCTTAATGACCATTTTTTCTAGTCAATTTTTCTAGGGAAGTGGGATAGCTTGAGGCACTGCATGGAAGAAAAGTGGATCCCATTCCCTCGGTTGTGTAGGTTCAAGGGAAAGAGAGTTGGTGGATTGGAATTTCTATTGGAGTAAAAATCTTGGTTTTGGGCTATTGTGTGTGGATAGTGGACAACCAAGAGAGAAGTTAAATCTTGAGGATGGCTTGCTATTGGGAGAAATAGAACAATAAGCCTATGGTTGGAAGGAACCTCTCCTTTAATGTAGGTAGTCAATTCTTCCGTTAAAAGATGAGTTTTGTATTATATTTTACTATGTTAATTAGATTGTGTAAACTTTTACTTGAATGTTGTTTTGTTTGCTTGAGTGAGGTGAATGAGAAAAATTGGGGCATGTTGTCTGTATGAATTTTGTTTCAATTAGAGAATTTAATTTAAAATTTAGGAGGAAGGGTATTTTACATTTGTCATGAGAGCATTAGGTTGCAATGTCAGAGATACATGTGTTTTCTATAGTTCCAACCTATAGGTGAAAATTGAGTTTCCACAATAGAAATGTGTGAGTTGAACTCCCCCAAATTCATATTTTATGAAATTATTAGCACAAGCAAAAAATTCATGCAGAAAAAAGAGATGAACATAGCTTAGAGAGAAATTTCATGGATTCTATGGTAGTCACAAGCTTGGAAATTTTTGGTAAAAGTAGGGAAACAACATGACCTCTGTCACCATAACTAAAAATTAATATCACCAAAGACAACAAAAAAAAAGGGAGAATATACACCAAACATAAAACCCGAGGTGATCTTATTAAATTATCTGGCACGACCTATAACCTGCATTTAAAACTCGCCTCCGCCATTCGAAGCCACCTCTGGACTATTCTTAACGCTTCTGCTGCCCTCAATGCCAACAAAGA